>PVJH01010779.1:0-72047 GCA_004026705.1 Nesogale talazaci
AAAAGATGGATTACCTTGGGCCAATCTGCTGCATAAGACCTCTTTATTGTGCTGTAAAGCATGCATGTTACTTTGAGGACAAACATGCGCTCAACTCAAGGCATTGCTTCATATGCATGTGAAAGTTGGATATGGAATGAGGAATAGAGAAGAAGAATTGATATATTTAAATTTCATTACTGGAGTAGAATATTGACATTTCCATGGACTGCCATAAGAACAAACAAATCTGTCTTGGGAGAAGGGAAGCCAGAGTTTTTAAAGACAAGGATAGTGAAACTGTCTTACATATTTGGATGTGTTGTCAGGAGAGGCCAATCCTCAGGTCAAGACCTCACACTTGGTAAAGCAGCAGGACATCACCAACGAGGATGACCTTTGACCAGATGTATTGGCACAGGGGCTGCATGGAAGGGTTCAAACATTAAGCATAATGGTGAGGTTAGCAGAGGGCCAGGCTAGTGCGCTGTTCTGTTGTACAGGATCTCTGTGAGTCAGAACCAACTTGAATGGCAGCTAACAACATCGTACAGATCAAAGCACTAAAGCTGAGAGAGTGGAATCATGTACTTCATACGGTCCTATAGTTACAAAAAGTCCAAGATGGGATTCAAACCTATCTCTATCTGACTTTCAGACCTGAAGTCTTAGGCATGGTTCACAGTGCTATGGCAGAGAGCATTTAAAGTAGAGAAAATAGGCCTTATGCATGGAGTAAGGAGACAGGCTTGATTCTTTGGGTAGGCACAAAATCAGTCACTTGATAATGTTTAGTCAGAGACGGGGGTGTGAATCCAAATATTAGTCTTTGAACTTGCTCCCAGTGGGTCACCCAAAATGGCATTGACAATTTCAGAGCCTTTTAGACATTCAGTCTTCACATCTACAGAAAACGTGGTGCTCTGGAATGCCAGTCCTCAGAAGATGAAGTCAATGTTAAGTGGGTTTTGCATAAAGTGCAAAGTGACCTGGATAGACAGGATAGAAAACAGCACCAGAGAATTGGATGAGGCACACGTTTGAACGCCCCTGCATCTCAGGGTGGGAAAGGCCCTGGTAACAACAATTCATGACTAGATATGATCTTAATGAAAAGAGAAGAAACAGCTGATCCTTTTGATCTGTCTGCCAAGAAGCAAAGCCTAAACATTACTGTAGTCAAGCCACATTAGGTATTTGTTATTTAATTTAAATTTTACAGCATTCTGTGTTCATCTTTCCTGGATGACACTTAGCTCAAAATTTCTCACATGCAGCGGTTTAAAGGTATAGCAAACTCCCTTAGCATCTAAGTATAAAATCTGATTCTGTCTTTTCATTCCTGATTTTATTGTGGTTGTTATCTGTGAAAGGCCTTCTGGGAAAGCTTCCTCAGAGTCATAGCTTAAGGATTCATTCTTTCACTCAGCTAGTATTTTTTAATGCCTCTGTGGTCATTGTTCTGGGTTCTGAGGATATAGCATTGGTAAAAAAGAAATGAACTCCCTAAGCTCATGGAACATGTATTCTACTCATAGGATTCACGCATATTATATATTGTATCAGGCAGGGATGGATTCTAAGAAGGAAGAAAAATGTCAGAGAAGAGAACCCAGAGTGATAGAGAAATGGTATTTTGGATCAGTTGCTCAGGAAGATCCTCACCACTTAGGTATCACTGGAATAAAGACCTCTGTAAAGTAGAGAAGAGACAAAGAGACTGGAATGAATGTTTCAGACAGGTGTGGGAGGGGTAGCTGTCAGGGATGAGTCCTGAAGCTTGAATGGATGGAGAACAGTGAGGACTTTAGTGTGTCAGGAACTGAGTTAGGAGGGACATTGGTATGACATAACCTATAGCACCAAAAGTCTGGTAAAGACCCTGAACTTTATTCTGAAAACACAAGGGTCAATTAGATAGTTGTGACCTCAGAGAAGAGAAGAAAAATATTTAGAGATATGTTCTGGTTATGTGGGAAATAAGTTGTAAGATAATAAGGAGGGAAACAGGAAGATCACAACATACCCAAAGGTTATTGAAATAATAATTCAGGGAAGGTATGATGGTGACTTGGGAACATGGCAGAAGCAGAGGGAGTTGTGTGAAGTGGTCTGATTCTCTCTCTCTCTCTCTCTCTCTCTCTATATATATATATATATATATTCAAAGTGATGTTTAATAGGACTTGTTGACATATAGATATGAGATGGCTTGGACCAGGCAGTGTTTCATTCTGTTGTGCATAGGGTCGGCTGTGGGTTTGAACCAACACAGCAGTACTTAACAGCAACAGCAACAGATGTGAGATGAGAGAAAGGAATGACTCTAATGTTTTTGACTTGAGAAATTGGAAGGATGCAGTTGTCGTTAACTCAGAAGGAAAGGCTGCAGGATAAGCGAGGGAACATAAAAACCCAAACACAAGGAGCTGAGTTTTGGTAATGGGAAGTTTGAGATGCCCATCAGATACTCTGGTAGTGAGTTGGAGTAGGTAGTTGAATGTAGGAGTCTGGAATTCAGGGAGCCATTCATGTTAGTTATAGACATTTGAATGCCATCCGCATATAGAATATATTTCAAGACTTGAGATTAGAATTAGTGCTTTTGAACACCCCAGCATTTATAAGTTAAGAAATAAAGAGAAGGAGCCAGGCAAAGATACTGAGTAGTGTGTGTTAGAAGAACCCAAGTGATGCCCAGAAGGTAAGTGAAAAAATATTTTAAGGGAAGAGAGTTAAATGATGTCAAATGAGATTAATGTGTTCAGTCAGGTAAGAATTAAAAGCTGAGTAAGATTGGGCATGTGGGGGCTTTTGGTGAACTAGATAGAGCAGACTTGGTGGAGATGTAAACTTGAAACTCAACAGAGAAGAAGACAAGTGGAGATGGGGTATAGGTTCCTTATAGGAAGAGTTTTTTTTCTGCTCTAGCAGAAACGACACTTGGGTTAGAAGGAGTCATTGGTGTCAGGATGTATCTGTATGCTCCTGGCAATGATTCTATATAGAGGGAATAGTTGGTGATGGAAATTTCCTTGAGTTGGTGAAAGGGGATGTGATCTCATAGACACACACAGGATCTGCCCTTCACTGGGAGCCTGTCAGCTCTTTCACTGTAGAGTAAAGAGTGCTGAGTGCATGTGCTGTGGTGGATGTGATATGATCCGCTGTAGGAGTGTGTGGAAGCTCCTTTCTGATTACTCGATTAGGTCATCCAATAAAAGGTAAGGCCTAAGAGTAAGGACAGATGATAGAAGAGTGAGTATAGTAAGAAGACGTGTAGACAACCTGAAGAGTAGGACAGATATTTGACTAGGGTAATGTAGTACATCTATTGTGGTTGGTGTTCATACATTTAAAAGTAAACCAGTTTGGGGCTATGCACGTTACTTTTTCTTTTTTTCCAGTCATGCTTACCTTTCCTGGTGCAGGCACAGAATGTTCAAGAATTTGGCTTTAAAGGGGATGTATGTTGAACCAAGAGTATGAATATAAAGTGACAATAAACTGCCACCCGAGACTAGGGTCTCATGTCACAGGTGAGGTAGGAATAATTGTACCCTATTCTGTATTGAGCCTCGGTGAGCATAGTAAACTCTAAAAATAGAGTGTAGCAAATTAGCTCTTTGGGGGAATTACTTGGTAAATCTTCTCTTACAGATCCCTGCATGCATTTCATTTCCCAAGTTCTAACAGAATTAATTTGTATCACACCTACAACCATTTCCTCCTCAGAAACTCTTCTGTCTTCCTATGCAGTTATGTCTTTGGAAGGAATGCAAGCAAAGATGGAGGATGTTATGTACAGGGAAGCTGACTAAGGGGAAAGAGTCTATGTGATTTGAATTTTTCCCTCATATTTATAATGGTCTCTAGAACCTAGTCTTGGTTTTTATATCTTAATTCTGTTCAGAAAAAAAGACATTTAATGATATTAAAAGGAATTAATTTTTAATCTAAAATTTTAAGTATCACATAAATAAACATTAATATATTGTAAGAAGCATATAATCATGCACTAGCCATCGTCAGGTCTCAATGTTTCATAGAATAATGAATATTTTTTGGCAGGTGTTTAAAACTTTATGGATAAAAGAATTCTCTGATTGAAAACCTCTACTTGGATTTATAATGCTTTATTAGAGAATAAGACATAAATTAAAACAATGTTCTTTTAGATGGAAATTGGCGTATACAGGCAGGGGTGGGACATGACTCTCAAGAGAAGGTGATTTCACTTCTATTGGTGAGGAAAGCAGGGCAGATAAGCTTCTATTGGGAAAAATACTAGCATTACTTATACAGGTCTCCAGGTAGAAAATACACTCTGTATTATATTTCCAATTAGGAACTTTGGACCAACTTTCTATACAGCCTTTGGTGACAGAGGCTGTGTGATGTAGACAATTGGGACTTTAACCTTCATCCTTTCAAAGTGCACAGCATGCTTCATAGGTGACATCACAAGGCTCCAATTTGGATACACCCCTAAGGGAAGCAAACTCTACACACACCTGTATCTGATTAAAAACACCCCAGTATGAGAAGAAGCAGATTGATTATGGATTTAGAAGGCACTGGATTTTGATTCAAATCTCTTGCTTTGAGGGTGCCCCAAAATGGGAACTGAAGACTACTATATGTTTACTATTTTCATCCTCAGCTTCTTATGACATGCTTTAGTATAGCAGGCATGCTTCTGCCTTGGTGAATGAATGTTATTGAAAGTTTGGCTACATGTTCAATCCTCATTATTTGTCTAAATAATGTTCAACTCTTTAAAATTTTAATCTGTACAAGTCAAAAATGCATGTATTTTAGTATTAAAAGCTGTCTTATCTCTGTATTGGGCAGCAATCCATAGATCAGCAGTTCAAAACCACTAGCTGCTTCATGAAAAAACGACAGGTCTTTCTACTCCTGCAGAGAGTTGCAATCTTGGAAATGCACAGGACGCTGTCCTACCCTGTCCCATGGGGCTGCTACAAGTTGATATTGACTTGATGACAGTGAGTTTTTAAAAAAATATATGCATGTATATGTTTTTCATTTTTCAACAGTATTTTAAATTCCATAGCATTCATTAAGTCAATGATACTGTCAATAAAATAACCATATACCCTATGAGAATAATTTATAATATTCTCCAATAAAATGATAAGGATGTTTTAAAAGTGGATCATAAACATACATAAACCAAAGATAGAGTGAGATAGTTAAAGTTTTTTGTGCCACTTGTTTACTTTCCAGCCTTTAAGATCGCAGACACTATATCTTTTGATAGTTGAGCACCATCAGCTTTCTTTGTCACTTTTGCTTATGCACACATTTGTTGTCAGTGATCATATCAGGAAGGTGGGCACACAATGATAGTTCTTTGATGCCTGATCCCTTTGTCACCCCATGGTCATCCAGGCTGGTGTGCTTCTTCCATGTGTGCTTTGTTGCTTCTGAGCTAGATGATCGCTTGTTTACTTTCAAGCTTTTAAGATTCCAGACACTATACCTTAACTGACAAAGCTTACTACCTGTGAGACAGCCCTGAGGAAAAACTACATGAACTTACCCTGATGCAGCCCTGGATGCTGGAGTAACCACGTGGAGACCCTTGTCAACATTGGAATGTTGTGGCAGTGGGTAGATTTTCTGCCCACTGACCTATGATCCTCTGCACTCAGTATCATTGTGTGTGTTTTGTGAGTCTGAGGAGGATTTTGTAGATCAGTGTTGGACAAATAGTCTGTCAGACTTAGGAACTTGGATTGGACTAGGTTGGGCTGCTTTATGAATGTGCCCTTACCCTATATATAAATCTCTCATACATATACGAGTTTCTGTGGATTTGTTTAGCTAATTTACCTACACAAACATATCCACAACATTTTCTTTGTGTGTGATGTTATTCTATAATTAATGCATTTTTGTTGGTTCACCTTTCCTTGAAATGGATACAAATAGAGATATTTTTATTCCAATTGGCCAAATTGCAGTCTTCTAGACTTCTTGGTACAGATGAGTCCTTCATCAGTCTGTGGAAACATTTTAGTTAGTGTTTCATCGGTTCCCGGGGTCCTCGTTTTGCTTCACACTTCCATGCAGCTTGAACTTCTTCCTTCTGTATCATTGGTTCTTGCTACCATATGCTACTTCTTTCAATGACTAAATATTGACTAATTCTTTTTGGTACAGTGGCTGTGTACTCCTATCATCCTCTTTGAATGCTTCCTATATCATTCAGTATTTTATCCATAGAATCTTTCACTACTACCACTAAAGGCTTGAATTTTTTTCTCTTGAGTTCTTTCAGTTTAAGACACACTGAGCATGTTCTTTCTTTCTGGCTTCCTAACTCAGTCTCTGCACAGTTTATTATAATACTCTATTTTTTCTTCCTGAGTTGCATTTTGAAACATTTTCTTCAACTCTTGGCTTCCTCATTTCTTCCATTTGCCAACAATGAGCAAGTTTCAGAGTCTTTTCTGACATCCAGCCAGATCTTTTCTTTCTGAAAAGAAAACCGCTGAGTGAATGTGGGAGAAGGAAAGGAGTGGATCATCCCAGGAGCCCCTTTTGACCTGGCATCCAAGCAGCTTTCTATAATCTACCCTTTTCAATAAAAAGACATTGCATTTTACATCCTGTGGAGCTCCTGTATCTACTTCCTAACTGGTGCAGAACTTGCATGGAAGGTGATACATCGATCTCCCCAGACTCTAGCAGCACAGTGGCACACTAGGTCAGGACTGGGTGATGCACTTCATGAATACAAGTGGAGGTCAGCTTTTTCCATACTGACCATCTGGTGACACCACCTCTCTTCAACACTTGGGAGTTTTTCTTTGCTACTGACACTGCACCTTTTCTCTGTTATTTTTAGATATCCTTCCCTCTGCTATGAACATGATGTCCTGAAAAATGAAAGTATATTTTAAGGAGTCCAGAGAAAGGAAGACTTCCAGTTTCTTATCACTCTGCCTGTTTCCTGTGCACCCACATAACTGTAATGCTCTAGAAAAGACAGAGATTTAATACAATGTAGTTTATGCTCTTGTTCACCAACTATTGGTCCTGAACCTTCGGCAAATTAATGAGCTACCTGAGACTCAGTTTTCTCATATATAACATGCAGTAGGCCAACTAACATTCATTTGACCCACTGTCACATGGATTAAATGTGCTTGCCAGATGTGTCTAATGCTGTGTCTGGCATAATTAGACATGTCATCATTGATCATGATGCTCTCTTAGCAACCTTGTTTTATTGTTGGGTGTCATCAACTTGATTCTGACTAATAGCAATTCCATTTGTCAGAGGAGAGCTCCTCTGATCACCAGGTCTTTACCTTGCAGAGCTTCATGGTAGGTTAGAACCAATGACCTTTTTGTTAGCACCTGAGAGCTTAACCTAGAAGCTCTGAATACTCTATTTTTTTAAAAAATAAAACCAGAAAGTGGAGGCTCTTAGAGGTTATGGAAAAAAACAGAGTTGGGGTTCAGGCCTTCTGATCATATTGCCTTAATATTATATTGTCTGTGTTCATGTGCTTATGTTAACTTCATGATTGAGATGTAGAGGTGGAGTCTAGCCTGTTAATCTGGAGATAGCCATGGAGTAGTCAATGAGGTCTCTGTGTGGGCATGACTTTCTCCTGATACATTTGGGAAATCTCACGATATTTCCCTTGTGGAGATGAGAAGCTATCTCCCCAGTTGTTGGGAGTTAGTCTCAGAGACAACGAACTATGTAAAAGACAAGATGGCAGCATCCAAGGAGCTGGACAAGCTAGAGGAGAAGCCACAAGGCCTTACCCTGATAGAACCAGACCTCTGAAACCACATAAAGCCCTGCCAGCGCTGAATTGCTTCTACCACCACTGGATGCTGTTGATGGACCCTGAGCCCTGGAAGTAACGAGCCCTGGGGAGACCCCTGCTGGTGCCAGGACTCTGCACCCACTGGCCTGTGACTTTGTGAGTCGGAAGGAGATGTTATAGACTGGTATTGGGCATATGGGTTAATATCGGACTTATGACTTTGTACTGGACTGGACTGGGGTGCTTCCTTAATGTCCTATTCCTCATATATAAACTGTACCCTTATATCCATATGTGTGTCTATGAATTTGTTCCTCTAGTCTACCTGGACTAACACACTGTCTGTTCACCCCACAGGGGCCCTTAACCTAGAATCTTGAAAGTGTTAATTGAGATTGCTGCAGACTATCATGACACTTTCATGATAGGGTCACTTTCTATCATGACACTTTCAGACAGAAAGGAGATCGATGATAGGTATGTCAGATGACTACGTCACTTCAGGTTCTTCCCCCAAAATCAAATCACATGTTGCTTTGGGCAAATCTGCTGAACAAGGTCTCTGTAAACTGTTGAAGAGAAAATTGAGTCTGATGCAAGCCATGGTATTTTCAATCACCTCATGATCACGTGCCAGTTGGACACTGAATAAGGAAGACCAAAGAAAAATTGATACATTTGAATTAAGGTGCTGGTGAAGAGAATGAAAAATACCTTGAGGATGACAATATTCCTACTCAAAGCAGACAGTGCACAGAGAGAGGAGCATAAGACTGCCCACACTATGAGACATTATGTGCTTCACTGAACTATAGAACTGTGGAGGACAGCCATGGAGACATGGTGTGGGAATCATGTCCAAACTGATCCCATCACACTGGAGCGAAACGCTAAGGGCATGAAACAGAGCAGCAAGGGGAGCAAAGGGATGAAATCTCTGGGGAATACAAAAAAAAATAGACTTTGGAGACAGCGTATGGCACCGGATCAACCTTAAATGGAAAACACTCACAAAAGCCAACAAAAAGACTTCAAACTATTTATAGGCTTTTCCATTTTTGTCAGTGACTTTCTTTTGTTGTTGCTATTTATTGTTTTGTTGGTTTTGACTTCTTTTGATGTTTTGTTTGGTGTTGCCTGGTTTTTGTGCTTATTAATGTCTCTCTATGTTTATCTAGATAATATAGGCGTGATAAACAATTCAGAGACAAGAAGAGTGGGACCAACGTTTCCGGGGGGATACAGAAGAAGGAGAGGTAGGAGAAAGGAAGGGGGGTGGAAATCCAACTCAGGGACAAGGAAAATATAAGTGAGCTGAAAACAATGGAGAGAAGGGCATAGGGGCTTAATCAAGGGACAATGTAGCAGTGAGGAATTACCCAACCTAAATGAAGGCTGAACATGGTAGGACAAGAGGAGAGTACAAAGGAAATAGAGAACCAGGAAGCCAAAGACATTCTTCAAGATCTAAATATAGGCATGTACATATGTAAATATATTTATATGTAATGAGAGGGGAATAGATCTATGCGCTTATATCTATATGGTAAGAATTAAGGTTGCAAATGGACATTGGACCTCTACTTAAATACTCCCTCAACACAAGAACACTTCGTTCTAATAATCTGGCATTCTGTGATGCTAAACTACCTGACATGATCACTGAAGACACAATGTGTGCATAAGCAAATGTGGTGAAGAAGGCTGATGTTGCCCAACTATCAAAATATATAGCATCTGGGGTCTTAAAGGCTTGAAGATAAACAAGTGACCATCTAGCCGAGAAATAACCAAGGCTACATGGAAGAAGCTACCAGTCTGTGTGGTAATGAGATGCTGAAGGGATCAGGTCTGAGGCATCAAATAGGAAAAAACCATATCACTGTGTGCTCACCTTCCCAATATGATCACTAGGGAAAGGTGGGAGCATGGCAAGAGTGGTAAAGAAAGCTGATGTTGCCTGGCTACTAAAAGATATATTGTCTGGGGTCTTAAAGGCTTGGAGGTAAACAAGTGGCCATCTAGTTTAGGGGAAACAAAGCCCACTATGGAAGAAGAACACCAGCATGTACGATTATGAGGTGTGGAAGGAATCAGGTATCAGGCATCAAAGTACAAAAATCATATAATTGTGTGCCCACCCTCCTGATAAGATCATTGAAGACAATTGGGTGCATAAGTACACCAGCCTGTTTGATCACATGAGGTCAAGGAAAGCTGGTATCAAGCACCAAGGAACAAGAATCACATCATTGTGAATGAGGGGGAGTGCAGAATGGGGACACAGAGCCCATTTATGGGCAACTGGACATCTCCTTTCAGAAGAGTCACAGCAAGGAGAGGAGTCAGTCAGGGTGCAGTGTAGCAACGATGTAACATACAACTTTCCTCTAGTTCTTATATGCTTCCTTCTCCCAACTGTTATGAACCCAGTTCTACCTTACAAATCCAGCTAGACTGGAAGAGGTATACTGGTATAGATGGGAACTGGAAATACAGGGAATCCAGGACAGATAACCCCTTAGGACTAGTAGTGAGAGTGGAGATACTGGAAGGGTGGAGGGAAGGTGGACTAGAAAGGGGAAGCTGAATACAAGGATCTACATATAACCTCCTATCTGGAGGACAGACATCAGAGAAGTGGGTGAAGGGAGATGTTGGGCAGTGTAAGAGATGACAAAACAATAATTGATAGATTACCAAGGGTTTGGGAGAGAAGGGGGAGCAGAGAGGGAGGGGAAAAGATGAGGAAGTGATGTCAAGGGCTCAAGTAGAAAGCAAATGTTTTAAGTATGGTGATGGCGGCAGGTGTATGAAAGTGCTTGACACAACGCATGTATGTATGGATTGTGATAAGTGTTGTACCAGCCCCCAATAAAATTATTTACTAAAATAAATTATAGGAGATAAAGGTAAAAAAGAAATATACCATGAACTGCCAGAAGAACAAACAAATCTGTTTCAGAAATTGTACGGCTGGAATGCTCTATATAGGCCAGAGTCTGAAGCACTTTGTTCATGGAGATATTTGCCAATTACTAGGCCATAATCCTTTCTAGCCTTTGCATGTGGCTATGAATCCATTTTGGAGGGGGCTGTCTGTGCCAGGATTTAGATGCATATATCTTACGTTTCCCCCTTACAAGTGAGTGTGACTTGAGTTACCACCCTTTGTTTTCCTTGAGGGGATATGGTCTGTAAGACATAAAAACCTCCATGAAAGCCATTCCTCTGGGTATAAGAGGAAGGTCAGAAGCAAGAACACAGGTAAAAGTCATTATCAGAAGAAGAGTTACCAGTGCAGCAAGTCTGAGATTTTTCTAAAGTGGTGGAGGCCAAGGTCAGAGGCACCAAAGCTAAAGTGCAAAGACCATGGGCTGGAGCAATAGAGCCAGGTCAATACCAGAAGACTCAAGCAAGGAAGCCATGATACACAATGTAGAGGAGCAGCACAGAGGCTATGAGCCTCAGAGGCAGAGTAGCAGGCTGGCTTCCTGGTCCACAGAGGTAGAAGTCGAGGGACCAGTTGGTGGAGAGGCTGATGACTGGAGAAAGACTTCGTTACTGGCTGAGTTGTTGCTGTGGGCCAATGACTATATCCTATTAACATCCTCAATAGATTCCCACCAATGTGAGTTTTGTGTGGCTACTGCTATGAATTATGGAACGCGGAGTAGAAGTAGGTTGCCATGGGAGGAATGTGTGGTGTCTGTAAAGAAAGAGAAGAAAAGCATGCCTGACCCAGCCTGGAGACCATAGGGAAGCCAGAGGTAGTGGGATATAGGCCCCTCTGTGTTATCAGGAGAGAGTAGTCCCTGGAAAAGGACAATCTTCTTGGTAAAGTGAAAGGGCAGTGAAAAAGCTGAAGGCCCCTGGCAAGATGGATTGACCCAGGGACAGCATCAATGAACACAAACACAATTGTGGGGATGGCACAGGACTGGATGGAGTTTGTTCTACTGTATATAGGGGCTATGGGAATTGGACCAGATTTCATGGCACCTGACAAGTAATGAGCTTTCTAAAGAGAGTGCCTGTCATTTTCAACCTTCCTTGCAACCTGTGCAAATGGCTGTTATTCAGGTCTTGATGAGATTAAAAAAAAAAAAAGCCATACTAGTTGGAATGTCAATCCCCCAAATGTCAATCTGATTAGAATTGAAAGTCAAATCATATCTAAAAGCAAGATATTAATAAGCAAATGGAGAAAAGTATGAGATACTTTTATGGATTTGATTAAAGAGGATGTGTGGTGAATCAAGGGTCCCTGTGAAGAGAAATAAAGAGAAGAAAGAGAATCTCTGAAGGAATATGAAACCCACCTTGATCAATACACATCCAACATACACCTTTCTCCTAGGAAAGAACAACTAGGAGGGATTATGCTGGCTTCAGGAAGTTCTGGGTCACAGGCAACTTTTTGATGAGCAAGTCAGTATTGGGAATCATTTTCTGGGTCAGGTTCAAAAGGTCGACCCAATCTCTCCTTCCAAGGATTAAACTGTTGTTCAAGAATAGAATTTACTTATATTACAGTGGAAGGAAGAGGCAAAGGAAAAGAAAAACTGAAAAGAGAAAAAGAACAAAAATCTCTGAAGGAGACTGAGGTAGAAAGAACATACAAAAGGACAACAGCTATTGACAGCAGAGAGTGAATAGGTACTATCTATTAGAAGGGAAAAACAAATGTGTGGTCGCAGGGTGGAGCGGTTTTCTTGCCAATTCAGTAGGCCTTCTTTGCTTTTTCATCAGAAACTCTAGGGACAAGAGACATAATCATTTTTTGATTGGAATTTGATTCCTTTCTAGCTGCGTGGGTGGGAAATAACCTTGGGTTGCTGTGATGGTCTGCAGTGTTCCTGGAACACGGGGCTGCACTCCTTTCTGCTGCTAATAAATCTCGGTGTGAGTGCTGTCTGTGGGCGGAGGGAGAGGAAGCAGCGCTTGTTTATTCTGGGAACTTTGCGAAGAGATTTGAGAAGTATGAGAAGGACTCTAGCTTTCAGGGCACTGATCCACTCTGAAAGCCACACTCCCAAACAGCAACAACAAAAAAAAAACCGGCCAAACTCACTGCCATCAAGTCACTTCTGATTTATAGAAACCATCAAGGTCAGAGTAGAATTGCCCCCTGTGGATTTCTGAGGCTGTGAATCCCCGGAGTAGAAAGTCTCTGTCTTCTGCAGAGGTTTCGAACTGCTGTTCTTGCCGTTGGTCACCGAACCATCACAAGAACCATCACTGAAAACCATGAGTCCCATGGAAATGGAAAATGAGAGCCCTTTGAAAAGCTGGTGGAAGAGAAGATATTTGCTTTTATGTAAAAAAGTTAGAAGCCAAGCTAGAGTCCTGCGATTGTTTTGTAGAGCGCTGCTAAAGCGGCAACCTGAGTCTGGAACAACCAGAACGGCGCCCCCAAGCGATTTCCCGGGGAACTACAGTCAGTTGTTATTTTTTTTCGTTTCTTAAGCTGACGGATGTCTCCTTTAACCCACTTTTCTGTGGTCTGTCCCCCCCTCCACACCCCCCTCCCCCCCAGCTCCACGAGGGTGTTATATGTCAATCATTGTGATCCGTTCTCCTTTTCCCTCCCCACATTCCCTTTATCTTCCTTGTATCATTACTCTCATTATTGGTCCTGAGGGGTTTAGCTATCCTGGATTCCTATGCTGTAAACTCTTATCTGTACCAGTGTGCATGCTGGGTTAGCTGGATTTGTAAGGTAGAATTGAGATCAATATGGGGGGGGGACGGGAAGAGGAAGTATTAAAGAACCAGAGTAAAGTTGTATGTTTCGTCAGTGCTATATTATACCCTGACTGGCTCATCTCTTCCTTGGAACCCTTCTGTAAGGGGATGTGCAATTGTCTACAGAAGGGCTTTGGGGCTCCACTAAGCCCACCCCCTCATTCACATTGATATGATTTTTTTGTTCTGGGTCTTTAATATTTGGTATTTTGATCCCATAGGCTGGTGTGCTTCTTCCATGTGGGCTTTGATGCTTCTGAGCTAGATGGTGATGTGTAGATGGGTAAAGTGGTACCTGTTTATCTTCAAGCCTTTAAGAACCCAGATGCTATATCTTTTGATAGCTGGGTACCATCAGCTTTCTTTACCACATTTGCGGATGTACCCATTTTGTCTTTAGTGATTGTGTCGGGTAGGTGAGCATCACAGAATTCTGGTTTATTAGAACAAAGTGTTTTTGTGTTGAGGAAGTATTTGAGTAGAGGCCCAATGTCGGTATGCTAGCTTAATACTTAACATAAAAATATATGTACATCTATCTACTTCTCTATCATTATACATATATGTATATTTATATATGTACATGCCAATATTTAGACCTCGATAAATGTCCTTTGCCTCCTCACACTTTCCTATAGTTCCTATTACTTTCCTCTTGTTCGGCTATCATGCTTGCCTTTCACTCTGGTTTCAGTAATTCCTCTTGGCTACTTTGCCCTGGATCAAGCCCCACCAGGTACCCTATGAGTTTTTCACCATGGATTTTAGAGCACTTGATATTCCCTTGTCCATGGGTCTGTTAATACTCACTTCCTTTCCTTGCCTTTCCCTCTCCTGGGTCCCCTAGATCTGTTGGTCCCATGTTTTCACCTCTGGTTTGTTTATCCCACCGATCTTATCTAGCTAGACATGAAAAGTATAAAGACAATGAGAAGTATAAAACCAAGACAAAGCAAAACAAAACAACAAAAGAAAACAAGAGGCAAAGCAAAACAACAACAACAACAACAACAACAACAACAAAAGAAAAGCCTATAAAGAGTTCCTGGTCTGTTTGTTGACCTTTATGAGTGCTTTCCAAAAGAGTCTGATGGGATACTATGCCCTGGCCCAAGTCTTATTGTGGTATTTCCTGGGATTTCATTACTTTTTTCCCCTTGCTGCTCTGTTGCATCCCCTAGTGTTTTGCCCTGCGGTGGTGGTGTCAGATGGGGTACATTTCCCCGCACTGTGTCTCCAGTGTTGTTCCTGTTGTGCTAGGGGTCGTTCAAGTGTGTGTGCCTCCTGGTGGGGTTGGCCTTAAGGTAACTAGATGTCCCGCTTTTTAACAATTTAACAATGTCCTGTGGCATTTTAAAATTGAAATAAATGTTTTACAATACTATTTTTGTGTTCTATGAACATTTCTGTTGCTTTACCTTAGGGTTCTCTCTGCACATTGGCTGCTCTGAACAGGAATATAATTTTCAGAGCTCGGGAGACCAGGATGTGTTCCACTCTCCAGAGCTGGTAATTTTTTGGGGGCGCAACACTGCCCTCAGGTGGTGGGAGTAGGAGACCCAGCCTTTGCTCCGTGGAGCTGGAATCGAACCTCCCTCCCAGTGGGCCGCAGTCCGGTGCACAACCACTACGCCACTGGGGTTCAGCCCAGAGCTGGTAATTTTTTACCCAATTATTATGACTCTCTGAATCATATCGCTTCATTTCCATGTACTTCAAGCAGATGCTAAGAGTTTTGCTGATGCCGGTGGTTTTATAGACTCTGATTTTGCCAAAATTTTTGGTATTTTAGGTTCAATATTGTGGTAATTAGTATTTGTGAGCCTGTAGTAGTAATTTTTTTGTTCTTTAGATGAAGTAGTAATTAAAGGACAAGGAGAAAAAAGTTCTGCCTAGTTACTAATAAAATAATGTAATTCAGTGTAGAACTATTTTACAAAAACATTTTTTCTGTTTTCATCCATATAATCTAAGAAATAGTACATTCAAACTATTTAAAACTACGTTCTTCTTTTTTTTTTTTTGGCATCACTGCCCTCTGGTGGTTGTGGGAGCTATCCAGTCTTGCTCCTGGAGAGCTGCCGCTGGATTTGAACCGCCAAGCCTGTGGGCCACAGTCCCGCACTCAACCACTATGCCACCGGGGTTCAGTCAAAACTATATTATTCTATGATTAAAATTGATGAAAAGGTTATAAAAGCTCATGGGAAAATTGAATTAAAAGATAATAGAACTTGCCCATCAACTGTTTTAAGCACCTTCATATGCTTGGGCAGGATTGCATTGGGCTAAAAGCTCTCGGCACTTCAAGCCTGTGTCCTAGGCAAGAACTTCATAGCTTTGTGTCGCAAGTCCCTCATCCATAAACGGTGGGCTCTATCCCCTTAAGGGTTCTGTAAAAAGAAAACCCAATCAGACTAGTGGTCACACTGCCTAACACACCTCAGTTATTTAACCTCCTGCCATTGTGGTGGTTCTCACTCGCTGTTAAGGGCCATCACGTTGTTTTTGACTCAAAGTGACCCTACATACACCAAAGCGAAACAGCGTTTGGTCTTGTGCCCACCTCACAATTGTTCCTATATGAGTGCTCATTGTCTTAGCCACTGTGTCCATCCTTTTCATTTAGGACCTTCGTCTTTTTCATTGCCCTTCTACTTTACCAAGCATCAAGTCCTTCTCCAGGGACCGATCTCTCCTGATAAGATGTCCAAGTTACATGTTCTGATTCATAGTGACCCTATACAGAACTTCTTCAGAGGAACAGCTGGTGGGTTTGAACTTTGTGGGTAACAATTTATAGCAAGCAACACCAGGGATGCTTATCAGTACTTTAGGAAAGCAGGAATCTTTTTTTTCTTTTTTTTTTGGGGGGGGGGGCAATACTGCCCTCTGGTGGTCGTGGGAGTTACCTAGCCTTGCTCCTGGAGAGCTGCTGTTGGATTTGAACCGCCAAGCCAATGGGCTGCAGTCCCACACTCAACCTCTACATCACTTGGGCACAGCCCCGGAAGCAGGAATCTTGATAGCTATTCCTCCCTGCCCCTTGAGATGTGTGTTAAGTATAATTTTCTTTTTTCCTCTCTTTGTCATATGCAGTTTAGTCTATAATAGGGTTATAATAGGGTTATTGACACACAATCCATGTATCATGCAATTCAGTAGTTTAATAATATCAAGAAAATTTTACAATCATTACGATCATCAATTTTAGAAAATTTCCTTCTTTTTTGTACTCATTAGCACTCTGTTCCTCTCACCTCCCCAATCACACCCTCCAGAAACCATTAATCTAGTTACTCTCTCTTTGGATTTACTTATGCTGGATTTCAAATACAGAAAAATGTTAAAAACAAAGAAACCAACAACAATTAGACAATCAGAAACACCTCAATCAAAAATGAAGTAGAAAATATTAAAATCTAGAAGAGTTGTGAACTGGGTAAAAAGGAGATCAAATACTGAGGTGTTTAATTTAAACCTAAGTGAATCTGCCATAATCCATTTTCCAATGCACTTTGCATGACAGCAAGGATATTCACACCCCAAGTCTCTGAGCAGAGGGGCTACACCACAGGCTTAATCCATGTGTATTTTCCCTTCACTGAAACAACTTTTAAATGGTTGGCTGCTATTTTAATCTTGTTCATTCTTTTTTCTTTTTCTACTGTGGTAAGTTCTTCTCACAATTCAGTGACATTAATTATGTTCATCATGCTATTCAACCATTGCCATCATCCATTTACAGAAAATTCTATTACCCTCACCAGGAGCTCAGGGTTCCTGAAGGAGTGAGTTTGTCTCCTCTCTCCCATTCATCCCTGGGAATCACTAATAAACTATGGTACCTACACACTTGCCTATGCTAAATATTTCAGGTAAGTAGAATCGCAGAATATTTGTTCCTTGGAAATGCACTTATTTCACTTGGTTAATACAGATAATTTAATATCCATAATTTGTTAAACATGCTCTGGAGTAGAAAAAGGCACAAGAAAATGCAGGGATAACATAGGAATAGTAACTAGAGGGATGAAGGAAATTGAGGTGGTCAGAATGTAGAAAAGTGAGGGAGATACTTGAGTCTCTGAGAAAGAGGCATGCCTGGCTAGTGTTGGTATCTTCAAAGAAACACAATGAGGCGAGAGACACATGGAAACTGACGTCAACTGTCAATGGTAAGTAAAGCACTATTGTCTGTGTGATACAGACAGGAATAGAAAGCCAATCAAGACCAATGTATATCATTCTACAGCCTTTCAATCTAGTGCCCTCTGTTGGCAGAATAACTGGCAAAATGAGATGTGGTTCCTCAGCCTGAGCCTAAAAGCAGAGCATAAAGGGATGGGTCTGGTGTTGAGAGGCATGAGTTTGGTAACTGGTACCTAGTGCTCAATGCATGTTATGTAATACTATTTGTCAGGTGCTTGAGGGGTTCAAGAGGAGCTATGGTGGTGTAGTGCTTATGTGCTTGACTTTTAATCGGCAAGGTCCATTGTTGAAACCACCACCAGCATCTCGGGAAAAAGACTGGACTTTTTACTGCCCAAGAGAATGACAATAACTGCAACACATGAGGAGGCAGTCCTGTCCTGTCCTGTAGGGCTGCTGTGAGTTGACATTGACCAGGGAGATTAGCGTAGTTCAAATGATTTGTGCTTGACCACTAACCTCAAGGCTGATGGTTCAGATCCACCCAGTAGGCAGTAGGAAAAAATCTGGGTAATGTATTTCCTTAATCATTGCAGCTAAGAAAACTTCATGAAACATTTCTACCCTGTAGCACCTAGGGTCACTGTGCTTCAGAATCAATGGATCATCAAGGAGTCTTGGTCTTTTGGCTTTATATGTCATTCATGTGGCTTCTCTTCTATTCCTCTTCAACTTGCCTTTTCTGTCACAGTAACCTTGACTTACCCAAAAGTAAATCAGGGCTAACAGATCTCAGTGGGATGTAGAATACAGGGAGAAGGAACCTTGTCTACCCATGAGGGATTTCAAGCCTTAGCCGTAGGATACTTTCATTCTCGCAGATTGGACATTAGAGACGATTTTAGTGGGCTCTTTCCCAAAGGGGATCTTGTTGCTGCTTCATAGGAAGAACAGTTCTTGACATACAGAAATCAGAGCCAAGTGATGCTGCTGCTTAGATTTGCACAAGAGCATGTGCAAGTAAGCACAGCTGCTCCCAGAAAGGGGAGAAAGAACACACACAGGAGATGATGGCTGGGTATGCCTGGAAAGGAGTGTAGCATGAAGTGTCATTGGGAAGAGGCATTAGAAGTTCAAAACCAAACAACTAAATAGATGTGAAGGGGTGAGGATGTAGTGGAGATCCCAAAATCCACCTGTAAGATAATTGTACAATCCTCTCAGAAGAGCCACACAGAAGGGAAGAAAAATTCAGGGTGTGGTGTAGTATTGTTGAACCACATAACTATCTTCTAGTTACTTAATATTTCCTCCCCTTACTAGTATGGTTTTTATTTCTTTTACCACATTAATCGTATTAGATTTGTGAATGTTCATTTGTATATTTAAGATCATTGGGTACATGGAAGCCAAGAGAGATGACTCTTCAGAAACAATGACAGGAGTAATGATTCCCTGGGGTATGGGAAGAAAGGAAGAGGAAGGTAGGAATAGGGAGCTGAAAGTATTGATGACTGTATAGCCCCACTTGATGGGATCAAACAGCAGAATTGCATATGAATGGATATACTAGTGTGTGTAAGAGACAGCAAAAAAGTATTATACGAAAAAATAATCATAATAAGGGTTCCTGGGGAGTAGGGTGGGAGAGGGAGGGGATAAAAGAGAGTTAATAGCAAGGAGCTAAAGAAGAAGGTCAGTGTTTTGAAACATTGTGATAGAAGTTGTATAATACTGCTTGATGTGATTGAACTATTGGATACTATGATATCTATAAGAGCTCTCAATGAAAAAATAAATATATATTAAAAAAGAAATGTGTACAAAGGAAGACTGGAATTTGGGTCACTCATCCACTTGACCTGATATTTACTGCTTGACTACTTCTCCCATGCCCCAAATTTTTTTTATTGATATATGATTCATATATCTTGCCATTAATTTTTTTTGTCTTTTTGTTTTTTGGGGGCATTACTGCCTCTGGTGGTGGGCGTAGGAGGCCCAGTCTTTGGTCCTGTGGAGCCACTACTGGAATTGAACCTCCATTCCAGTGGGCCACAGTCCTGCACACAACCACTACGCCACTGGGCTCAGTCATAAATTCTTTAAAATATTAAAAATAATTGTGCAATAGTCACCACAAAATTTTTTAGAACCTTTTCTTATTTCTTGTGTTCCATTTTTGTTGACTCTCCATTTTCCCCCAACTTCCCAGGCAATAATCCTAAGAAACAATTCCTCTAATTACTGTCTTGATTACTTTTACAAATAACATATTGACAACTAACTGAAGGTTTCAGAGCAGATCATCAGTTTTGCATTCCACAGTTTCTTCCCTTGTTTTTATTGTACTAATATTGTTTGTTTTAAAAAATCATTTTATTGGGGGTTCATGCAATTCTTATCAGACTCCATCCATCCATCCATTGAATGTCAAGCATGCTTCTGTATTTATTGCCCTCATCATTCTCAAAACATTTGCTTTCAATTTGAGCCCTTGGTACCAACTCCTCATTTTTTTCTTCCCTCTCTGCTGCATTCCACAGTTTATATTCATATTTGGTTCAAGGTATCCCTTGCAATTGACCATCATATATCCCATTTCCAGCCAATGCTTCCTGTTTTCATCCTTCCTCCTTTTCTAACCCTCTGAGCTTTTCTTTAAAAAAAATCATTCTAGGGTTGAGCCCCGGTGGCATAGTGGTTGTGTGCGGTACTGCGGCCCACTGGGTTGGCGGTTCAAATCCAGCAGCAAGGCTGGGCCACCTACTCCCACCACCAAAGGGCAGTGATGCCACACACACACAAAAAGTTTAAAAAATTTTAAAAAATCATTCTATTGGGGTTTTATGCCATTCTTATCACATCCATCCATTGTGTCATGCACATTTGTACATTTGTTGCCACCATCATTTTCAAAACCTTTTCTTTCTTCTTGAGCCCTTGGTATCAGCTTCCCATTTCCTCACTCCTGCTCCCACCCTCTCTCCCTCATGAATCTTTGAAAATTTATAAATTATTATTTGAAAATCATTTTATTGAGGGATCATATAGCTCATCACAATGCATACATCCATCCATTGTCTCAAGTACACTCGTACAAGTGTCGCCATCTTCATTTTCAAGGCATTTTCTTTCCACTTGAGCCCTTGAGATCAGCTCCTCATTTTCCTCTCTTCCTCCTGAACTCTTGATAATTTATAACTATTATTATTTTTTCATGTTGTGCACTGTCCGATGTCTCCCTTTACCCCCTTATCTGCTGTCCATCCCTCTGGAAGAGGGTTATAGGTTGGTCATTGTGATCAGTCCACCCTTTCCCCCCACCTTACCCTTACCCTCCTGGTATAGCTACTTTTAATATTGGGGGTTGTCTCTCCTAGAAAGTTGTGTTTCATTGGTGCTATACTGCACCCTGATTGGGTTGTCTCCTCGCTGAGACCCTTCTGTTAGAGTCATGAACAGTTGGCTACACTTGGCTGTGGGTCTCCACTCTGCACGTCCCCTCACTGACAGTGATTATTAGTTTTTGTTCTGACTCTTTGATGCCGGATACCTAATCCTATGATCACATAGGCTGGTGTACTTCTTACATGTGTGCTATGTTGTTTTTCAGCTAGGGGGCCGCTTACTTTTCTTCAAGCCTTTAAGAATCCAGATGCTATATCTTTTGAGAAGTGGGCACCATCAGCTTTCTTCACCACATTTACTTATGTACCTGCTTTGTCTTCAGGGATCATGTCAGGAAGAGGAGCATCATGGAATGCAAGGCTAATAGAACAAAGTGTTCTTGCATTGAGGGAGTACTCGAGTCAGGGCCCACTGTTCATCAGTAACCTTAATCCTGGCGCTGTAAATATTTGTACATGGATTTATTTCCCCATCCTCATATAGAAATGCATTTACATATGTGCATGACTGTATTCAGACCTCTATAAATGCCCTTTGCCTCCTAATTCTTTCCTGTATTTCCTTTTATTTTCCTCTTGGCCCACCATCATGTTTAGCCTTCATTTGGATTTCAGTAATTTCTCTTGGTTACATTGCCCTTGATCAAACCCTACCTGTTCTCCTACACCCTCCTTGCCATCAATTTTAGATCACTGCTGTTCCCTTGTTCCTGAGTTTCTTAGTACCCACTTCCTTTCCCCACCTATCTCTCTCCCATGTGCCCCTGGAACTGTCAGTCCTGTTGTTTTATCCTCCAGATTGTTTATTCCACCTACCTTTCTATATAGACATGCAAAGATAATAATATGCACACAAAAAAGACAGAGCATTTTCAGCTTGAATCTGATAGGGTGCCATGCTCTGACCCCCAAATCTATGTTTGGTATTCTCTGTGGACTTCCTTGTTCTTCTCCCCTTGCTGTTCTGTTGCACACCCTCAGTGCTTTGCCTAGGTGTGATGGGGTCAGATGGGCAACAATGCCTGTACTGTGTCTCCAGTGTTGTCCCGGCAGTGCTATGTCAATGAGGGACGATGTGTCTGGTAGTGGGGCTAGCCCTCTGGTCTTTTCTTTGCACTGGCTGCTCTGAGCAGGAATATTGTCCTCAGGACTTGGTGGGCTAGGAAGTGCATCACTCTCTCTTCCTTCCCCTTCATTTGCTCCTGTGTGCTCTGGTCAGACATATCCCTCTCCCTGAGTGGTAGGTATGCTGTGCTCTGACGTGAATTATTCTGGGGGGAGGGGGACTGTCCACATAGTTGGGTTTGATGTTGGACCCTCAGACCTCTTTATTAGTCCCCTGCTTCATGCCAGTATGTTGCATTCATGTCTTGGAGTCCCTCTGAACTTTTCCTAGGGGTCAATGCTGCCCTTTGGATCTTTTTTCCTGGGGGGAGGGCATCATTGCCCTCTGGTGGTAGTAGGAGCTACCCAGCACTGCTCCTGAGAGCTGCCGCTGGATTTGAACTGCCAAGCCCGCGGGCTGCAGTCCCGCACTCAACCACTTACGTCACCGGGGCTCAGACCTGCCATTTGGATCTCAAAGGTTGATTATTCTAACATGAGGTTTGAGTTCATTTCAAGACCTGGAACATGACCAAAGGTTGAGCCTTGGGAGCTCTACCACTTTCGAGCTGACCAGTAAACTTGGTCTCTTTTGTGATTTTTTGGCTTTTGTTCCACATTTTTGACCACTCCATCCGGGACCTTCTACTGTGGTCCCTTTCAGAGCATTAGATAGTGGTAGCTGGAAACCATCTAGTTTTTTGGGTCCCAGGGTTCTGGAAGCTCATGTGTGAATCATTTATTAGTCCATAAAATTCACTATTTCTATTATCTTTTGATCTTCATCATTCTTCTTTCCTTTGATGGGAGAAACTAATAGTTGCACCTTAGATGTACTTTCTTTCTAATGTTAATGCACACAGATTTTTATTATTATATTAAAATTAAGCAATGGTCTGAAGATAAAAAAAATTGCTTATGATTGCTTGTTATGTTAGCACTTTACTCATGGGATGTTAAACCCTCAGAACTTTGACGTTGCTCTGAATATGATGAATGGAAACATCCAGTCTCCAGACTTGCTGCTTCCTGTCTCAAAAGAGGTTTTGGGGGAAGACTAAAAGAAGCAAGGGAAATGCCACTCCCTGAAGAGGACACTGCTCCCCTGGATCTCAGCATGTGTCCTCCTGCATGCTGGCATGGTGTCACTCCATGGTCCTCCACTGAACAGCCAGGAATTGCAGCAAGTTGCCCGGCAGTCAAAGTCAACAATTTTGGGGACCTGCTGTGTCTTTCAGTCCCTACTGAATGGGTATGGGGAGCAGTTGCAGCACTGAAACTAAAGTCTTTCCCGAATTCAACTCAGTTGTGAGACACCAAAACGAGACCCCACTGGATTGCAATGGTGATCAAATAAAAGCCTTGTTTGTTTACTGTATTTGTCGGACCATAAGATGCATTATATTTTTTTATCCCCATAGTGGGGGAAAAATGAGGATGCATCTTATGGTGTGAAAGTGGGACACATTGAAACATTTGCTTATGATCCCATGTTCCCGCTTACTGTCTGCTGCTGTTTGCATGCTGTGGATTGCTGTGTGTTCGGGGGAAGTCCCACCTCCTGGAGCCGCCATGTCAGTCAAGTCACATGATTGGCACAGCACACTGCTCCCCTCACTTGCTAATCAAAGTGATGATGGTCCCACCACTGCCAAGTTTATGCTGTTAAATATTTCCGTATTTTGCTTTATTTTAACGAATATTTTAGGATCCTGGTGCTATTTGGCTCAGAATATTCTTTCTTGCTTTCCTGCTCTGAAAACTGGGTGTGTCTTATGGTCTGAAAAAATACGGCATAATGCCTTCTGTTTTTTAAAAGCAGAGCAATTCCAAGAAAAGAAAACATTCAGAGAACTCCTGTGTGCTTATGAGGGCGGTGGCATCACTTTTCCTCCAGTGTAATCACCAAAGACTTTGAGAGCTGGCTAGTCTGAGCAACACTGGGGCGGGGCGTACGCTGGCCACCACAAGGCAACCCGAGCTCTCACACACAAGGATAATGGAGAGTGACAGCGAAGGATGCCTTGGGATGGGTGGCATCATTTAAGATGTGGGTACACTGTGCACCCAGCAGTCGTCCCACATCTCGTCTGAGAAGCCACTCTAAGCTGGACAGCTGTTGGGGTGTGCGGGGGTGGTAGTGAGTGCAGGTGAAGCAGACGGAAAGAAGGCAGGCCACGTAATCTGCAGCCAGTTGATTGTGTGATGCAGCTTTCCGCAACTGAGTTTGATAGGTAAGAAGAGGACCAATTTAAATAGATGTTCGTAATCCCGGAAGTTTACCTACCAGTACAGTGGTTACACTTGACTGGAGGATTTGTTAGAGCCCAACTTAATGTTTCAAATGAACAAAAAATTAGTATCATGTACAGTGTCCTGAGATAATTGCCCTTGAATGGGAGCTTCAGGTTCAGTACTTTCAGATCTACAAGGCATATTTTAAAAAATGCCCTATTATGAAAAAAGGAAGACCGTTTCCATCAAATGCGGGTTGGGGGCGTGCCTGTGGTTTATCTTGATGATTAATTGCTGTAACACTGTCCTTCGGGAGACTGAGGAAGCTTCAGAGTTTCTTTAGACATGTAGGGGCCAGAACTATTGCAGGACAATTTGGATGCTGTAGAAATTCAGTCATTTTGTTAGCACTGATAGAGCTCTTGGGCCAAACCACTCCATTAGAACTATTATCTCTATTCATCTTAATTTTCGTTAAACATCTTATAAAGCAGGGTGCTGCTGAATAGTTAAATCCACATTCTGCTTTAAGGTACTATATCCTGTTTTTGTAAGTTTTCTGATTCCATCATGACTTCCATCTTATGGCCCTATAGCTCCATGGATGTCCAGGGTCTTGCATTCCATTTATTTGGGATTTCCAAGAGATCGGAGACACAAGCCTCACTCTAAAAAGGCATAAAGAAGACAAGTACACACAAGCCTAAAATACAAGGCAAAATTCTAGAACCAACTCTGCTTCTGGATATGCCAATCTCTTCTCTTTGGTTGGATCAGCCTGGTATCTTTTCCCCTTTTCAAATACAAAGGACTCATGCCACACAAAGAGCAATAACACCTGCTGCTGTTGCTACTATTGCTGGCTGCCATGGAGTGAGGCTTTAGCTCATGGCTGGCCTTTCTCACAATGGAATAGCATGATGCCTAATCCTGAGCAGTGCCTATGATAAGTTGTGGATCAGACCATTTTTGACCCATGGGCCCAGGGTTTTCATGGACTGTTTTTTTGAAATAGATTATCACTGAACCTTTGTTCTGAATCTTCCTCTGAAAGCTTCAAGGAAACTTGCTCAGTTTCAGAGCAACATGCCAGCTTCCATTGACAGACGGTGTGCGAGGTGGATTGGCCAGAAATTGAAGCAAGAGGAAGGATTGTACCACGGAGAAGAGTAATCTTTGCGGAGTGCCTACCTCTGAATCGAATGGCATCATTGCCTCTAGTCATTAAAATTTCCTGCCCAGCAGGGAAAGTTCTGTTTCTTTCTGCTGTATGTAGGTCCCTATCGGTTGGAACAGACTCAGTGGCACCTAACAAAGACAATAAAGTCTGAAAAGTGTATTCGGATAATTATCACTTGCTAGACAGGAGTCCTGAGACCCAGGGAGGTGGTTTTATGAGGGAAAGTCACAGACCTGCAGAGTACAGGAAGTGGGACTCTGACCCCGAGTTTCTTCTGCTGCTCTTTGTATTGTGTCACAAAGTCATCTTGACTTGGAAAATGAAACCCATGCTTCCCACGTGTCACAGCCGCTGACCAGCTACAGCTATCCTGCCTATAAACACAGCCAAATGACACCGGCTGCAGAGCCACCACGCCACCAGTTCTTCACCTGAATCTTCCCCTCAGTACCAGATCCTGGGTGGTCAAGGGGCAGGAGGTGTGGGTCAGGTTGCTGCCAAACACAGAATATACACCTGTGCGTGATGCGGGCAGGCAACTCCTTCCACATCTTTGATGAGCAAAGGACTTCCATTGGATTTGCCATCCAATGTGCTTTTCAGAGCTAGTTTGGAGTTTGCAATGGCTCCCGTCCTATATTTTTGATTGAAATTCCACTTAAAATGCAGACACGTTTCCTTGATTTGCCTTTGGGGTCAGGGCCTAAAATGCATCCGAATGATGAGTTCAGAGAAGTGTGAAGTTGGGAGCAAAGCAGGAAATAGTGCCAAGAGTCAGCGTAGTCTGGGAGAAAATGCACAGTTGGCACCTTTCACAGCCTTAGAGTGCAGGGGTGTGTGTGAGGAGAATAAAATGGGACATGGGAAACATAGGTCTTGTTTAGTGGTGGGATTCAAATAACTTAGCAAGCATTTCAAGTAGCAAAAAAGATATCCTAAAAGGTAGTGTATTATTTCATACAGTTAATATTTACATAAAGACAGCAAAAGAGGTACATAAAATTAGATTATGCTTTAAGAGTTTTAAAATATTAATGAAAAATACTAAATAGCACTGGGTAAATTTAAAGTATTTCCATTTGCTTCTTGATTGGTGTCCTCACTTGCAATATACCATTGCTTTTATCCAAGCACTAGTGACAATCCTTTCACTGCAGGAACAGGATCTCATTCCTTTAGAATTAAGCCAATTACTGTAACAGGAGGAAGGTGAAAAGAAGCAGAGGAAAGATCTAGAAAGCAAAGTTATGGAGAAAGGTATGAACACAGGTGTCCACCTATGTAAACATACTAACTCAATAATAGAGGTATTGGCTTATGTACATTTATTTATATGGCAATAGATTGAAGTAGTGGATGGACTTTGGGTTTCTGCTCAAGCTCTCCCTCAACCCAAGAACACTTTTTCTAACAACTTGACATTTTGGGATACTCACTCTCCTGACACAATCACTGAAGACAAAATGGGTGCACAAACAATTGTGATAAAGAAAGCTGATGGTACCCAGCTATCAAAAGATATAGCATCTGGGATCTTAAAGGTTTCAAGTTAAACAAGGAGCCATCTAGTTGAGAAGCAACAAGCACACATGGAAAAAGCTCACCAGACTGTGTAATCATGTGGTGTCAATGGGATCAGGTATCAGGCATTAGAAGAGCCAAAACAATAAAACAAACATATTGTTGAGAAAGAGGGGCTGGAGCGGAGACCCAAGCCAAAACCCATCTGTAGACAATGGGACATCCTCTCACAAAGGGTCACAAGGAAGGGATGAGTCAACAAGAACACATGAAGCACACAATATTCCTCTGGTTCCTTGAATCTTCTTCACTCCCCACTCTCATGACCCCAGTCCTGCTTTTCACCATGGACTAGACCAGAGCATGTGCACTGGTACAAATGAGAGCTCATGACATAGTGAATTCAGGTTTGATAAACCCCTCAGGAACAGAAATGGGAGGAGCAATATCAAGGTGCTATGGAGAAGGGGGTGAGAGGAGAGGAGGAAGGGAGAACTGATCACAGTGATGAGCACATAACACCCCTGGGGGGTGTTGAACTAAAGAAACCATGGGGGAAGGGAGACAGTGTCAAATATGAAAATAATAATTTATAATTTATCAAGGGGTCACAAAGTTGGGGGTGGGGAGGGAAAAAAGAGCTGATACCAAGTCTCAAATAGAAAGTAAATGTTTAGGAAAAGATGATGGTCACATATGTACAAATATGCTTGATAAAATTGATGAATGGATTGTTATAAGAGCTATCAAAGCTCCCAGTAAAGTGATCTTGAAAGATTAAAAAAAATCCATTTAGACTAATAGACATTGTGTTTGATATATTAGAAACAGGAGACTTCTTCTCTGGACATATTATGTTCATCTTTGAAAAAGCCCTTTCTTCAGAATTTATAGCGATTGTTCTGACAATATTTTTAGCTCTTTGAGCACTGTCAGAAATTGCTTAATTCATTAAGAATATCTTGTGGAGCCTGTGTGATCATGAGGTATTGCCTGGAATTGGAACCAGATATTAAGAAACAAGCAACCAAATTGATGTTAAGGAGTATTGATATAGTGGAGACCCTAAATCCACCCATAAGATACCTGTACAGTCACTCTCAGAAGGGCCACACAGAAGGGAAGAAAAATCCAGTGTGTGGTATAGTACTGATGAACCTCATAATTGTCTTCTAGTTCTTTAATATTTCCTCATCTTACTAGTATGATTTTTATTTGTTTTACTTAATTAAACCTGTTAAATATGCATGTGTTCTTTTCTATATTTCACATCATTTGGTACGTGAAAGTCAAGATAGATAACCCTTCAGAAACTAGGGTGAGGGGGAAGGCACAAGGAGCTGATAGCATTGATGACTGTATAACTCCACTCAATGGGATTGAACAACAGGGTTGTAATTGAATAGCTATATTGGATGGAATAAGATATGGGAAAAAAACCACCACCACCAAAAAACCAAACCCATTACAGGAAAAAAAGGAGGGGTTCCTGGAGAGTAGGGTGGGGGAGGGAGGGGATAAAGGGGAGCTGTTATCAAAGAGTTCAAGAAGAAAGAAAATATTTTGAAGCTGATTGAGGTATTAATTGCACAATACTACTTGATGTGTTTGAACTATGGAATGTTATGATATCTGCAACAGCTCCCAATACAATTATTAAAAAAAAATCTGGTGGGAATTTGGGGCAAAACTTAAAGCTGATATAAATGAGAGCATGCCAACTGAAATGAATGACAGCATCTCACTCTGGTTGTTTGTCCTTTTTTTCTCTTTACCTTATACTATTGTTTACTGAAGTAACAAATACAAAGGAATAAAATTGTAATATTTCATAAAAAATATGAGTCTTAGGAGATGAATAAATAAATATTGAAAGGCCTAGTTCTGGCTGCTATTGGCTGCTATTTTATGCCTATGGGTGGAATGAACATTCATACGGGCACTTAGAATAGTCTGCTGCTCCATACAGAATCCTCTTTGTAAGCTCCATTTTTTTTTTCAGGCATCACTGCCCTCAGGTGGTGGGAGTAGGAGGCCTGTAAGCTCCATTTTAACAACCAGTTTGTTGAACTCAATAAACATTAGCTGCTGAACGAATGTAAACCAGCTGAATCCCACCTCTGACCTTGTTCCTTTAGCTCATTTCTTGAGTGTCTTGTGTAGAGACCTGGGGCAGCAGAGATGAAACAGCCTTTGCTCTCCAGGAGACCCTAGATTAGTTGCAGAGAAATGTCAACATGTACTTATATTACAATACAAGAGGTGGGTCTACAATTACTAAACGATACCACAGAGGAAGAAATAACTTATTTTGCTTCTGGGCAATCTCAGAGGGTTTCAGTAAGTAGATGACATTTACTAGGGTTTCAAATTGTAAGATTTTTTGACATAGACAGTTTGAGAACGTGCATACCAAGTAGAGTAGATATTGTATCTAAAGACTTGGAGTAATATCCTAGCTCAAATTAACACTAGAATGCATGGCAGATGGTCTCTGATAGGTTGTAACCAAGGACACAGCTGCCAGCAGTTTATAAGTTTCTGTTTTCCCAGGTCATTGCTAACCCTGGGTACACATACATACATATGTACATACATATATAGTTATAATTTTTGCAAGGTGATGTTAGAAAAAATGTTTATATGGAAACCCTAATTGGGGAGACATGCATATAGTGGTTCTACATTGGGCTGCAATCCACGTGGTCAGGGTTCAAACCACCCACATCCCTTGAGAGAAAGACTGGGTTTTCAATTTCTGGAAACAATTGTGACCTGGAAACGATATTCTCTCTGACTCAGGATTGACACAGTGGCAGTGAGTTGAGGAGACTTTGAATTGAGGAGACTTGGGGAGGTGAGTGAATATACCTTTGAAGGAGAGCCTTCTTGATGGAAAAGCAGAGAAGAAGCATGTCTTTTTTGGAGAGTGGCAGAAGAAAGAGATTCTGTCAAGAGACATCTAAGTGGTAGACAAGTGTCAGGACTAGGCTATCTGGATTTGCACCCAGCTCGACTGTTTGCAAGTGATGACACCTTCTATACCGTATTTTCTTCGTTGACTACATGAGAAAAAGGATCATATTACCCACTGATAGGACCTGTTGTGAGGCACTAGATTATATGCTCTGTGGTTCTGTTAGGTAATCTTTGGATGGCTAGCCAAAGGTGGTCTCTCAAACTCACCAGCTTAGTCTCAAGGTCAGCAGTTCAAGCCCACCATGACTCCATGGGAGAAAAATGAGGCTTTCTCTCCCTATAGAAGTTTATAGCCTTGGAAACCAAGGAGAGCCATTCTACTCTCTCCTGTAATGTCTCTATGAGTCAAATTCAACAAGAAAGTAGTGAGTTTGTTTGTGGATAAATTGGAATCTACTCTATGGAGACGATAGTGGGTTTGGATTTGAGTTAAGTCATTTTTCATGAATTCTGTACTTTTCCAAACATGATGTCATTTTATGGTGTTTGGCTTTCTGAATAAATGCCCATATCGAATGAGTTGAAATCTTGTCATCCTTTCTCATTTATAAAGTGCATCTATTGTAGTATTTTGAAGACTGGTAGAACATGGTATAGCCTATATTCTTTCCCAAGACCGTGTCAATTCTTCTTTTGTCTTCCTTTTTCATTTGAGCACGTCTCACTCATTGCCATTGGCTTGATGTCCACTCATCGTGATGACATAGGACAGGGTAGTGCTGTCCCTGTGAGTTTCTGAAAGTACAAGTATCTCATACAATTTCTATTTTAGTTCCATATGGAAAAAAGAATGCATATGCATGGAAGAAAATTAAAACCTCTTCAGCATTTACCATGTGCCACCCACTGGGTTGCCACTTTAAATATGTTTGTTAAAATAATCATTTTAAATTGCTTATCTATAGAGACAAGAAGGCCATGGAAGATTTTTTTTGGCAACACTGCCCTCTGGTGGTGGGAGTAGGAGGTCCAGCCTTTGCTCCTGTGGAGCGGCTGCTGGAATTGAACCTCCATCCCAGTGGGCCACAGTCCCGTGCACAATCACTACGTCACTGGGGCTCAGCCGGCCATGGAAGATTTTTAAAGATAAAAAGTCCAGTCAATAGCCAAATTACTGAGTGTGCCACAGAGATGGAATTTAATTTGTGATTGTTCTGACACAAAGATTATACTTGATTTCCTTAAGCATTATATTCGCATATTTGTGGGAGAAAAATGAAGCTTTTTACTCCAGGAAAGAGTTATTCTCCACCTTAGGCCTATACTGAAATCCTCTCTGAATGCAAGGGCATTTTGTTCTATAACCTGGAATTCTGTATGCTCACCTTCCTGACACAATCGCTGATTGTCAAAATGGGTGCATAAGCCATGAGGTGTTGACAGAAGCAGATATCAGCCATCAGAAGACCCAAAACAAACAATCATATCAATGAGAAAGAGGGGGCGTGGAGTGGAGACTCAAATCTGTAGATAATCGGACATCTCCTCACAGAAGGGTCACAAGGAAGGGATGAGCCAGCCAGGGTACAGTATAGCACTGAAAACACACAAGATTCCTTTGGTCCTTTTTTTGTGTGTGGCATCACTGCCCTGGTGGGAGTAGGAAGCCCAGCCTTGCTCCTGGAGAGCTGCTGCTGGATTTGAACTCTCAATCCTATGGGCTGCACACAACCACTAGGACACCAGGGCTCAGCCATCCTCTCGTTCTTTAATGCTTCCTCCTCCCCACTATCATTACCCCAGTTCTACCTTAGGAATCCGGCAAGACCAGAGCATGTACACTAGTACAGGTAAGAGCTCTTGATAGACGGAATCCAGAACAGGTGAACTCCCCAAGAACAATAATGAGAGTAGCAATACCAGGAGGGTAGGGGGCATGTGGGAGAAGGGGGGGAGGGGAACTGATCAAAATGATTGACGTATACTATCCCTCCCAGCCCCAGGGGGAAAACCAACAAAAACATGAGTGAAGATAGACAGCAGATTGGGTAAGATATGAGAATAATAATTTATAATTTACCAAGTATTCATTAGGGTGGGAGGGTGGGGGAGGGAGGGAAAAAGAGGAGCAGATATTAGGAGCTCAAGTATAAAGAAAATGTTTTGAAAAGAATGATGGCAACATATGTCCAAATGCATTTGATACAATTGATGTATCGATTGTTATAAAAGCTATAGGAGCCGCCAGTAAATTGATTTACTTAAACAACCCCCCTCAAAAGAGTCTCAAAAGCTGACAAGGATTTTCTTAGAGGAAAGGATGGTGAGAATTTGGACGTGTAATCAGGAGAGAACAGGTCCTGGAGAATGACATCATCCTTGGTAAGTAGAGAGACGGTGAAAAAGAAGACTCTGGACAATATGAATTGACACAGTGGCTGTGTTCATGGGACGACACATCTAAACCCTTGTGAGGATGCCAAAGAACTTGGCAGTGTTATGCTGTGTTGCACATAGCATTGCTATGAGTTGGAACCAACTTAACAGCACCTGACAATAGCAGTTAGTCTTGAAAACCTGCAGGAGCACTTCTCCCCTGCCTTTTATGAATCAGAGTTTACTAGATAGTGGTGGGTCTGTTTTATTTTTTTTGGTTTCGTTTATGGTATTTTTTTGTGGGGGAAGGAATGAATTCCCCATGTCGCCCCAAATTATTTCTCCCCCCAATTCACTTCATTTTGTCATTCTGTTTTGGAAGACCTGGGTGTTGTGTTGTGATAACAGCCACTTGAAGCTGTAGTGAGGTGAGAATTGAAACCCCTTGGTGTGCAGTCTGTCAGGTGGCTGGTCCTTAGCTTGACATCCTATTTCCAAAACAAGCCTAGCTGGATGAAAATGGGCCTGTCAATAGCAACATCTCTTTTGGGAAACTCTGGATTCCTGCTCCCTTTTCATGGATGTTCTTTACCAACAACCCAGGGAAGGGCTTCATCTTTCGATGAAATGCTCTTTTCTAAGTGGTATAATGGTTAACAATTGGTGATCTATTTCTAGAAAACCCAGCCGCTGAACTCATATGGAGAATAGCTCTATTCTCATGCACGTGAGGTCATTGTGACTTGGAATCAACTCAATAGTATTATTTTTTAAACTATATGTCCATTGACGGTTCTAAACAGCTGTCACATCATGTCATCTCTTTCCTCCTCATATGTCATAGTGCCTGTCTATTACCACTACACCAGGCAAAACACTGGGGCCTGAATCTAAACGTATCCATCCTCTTCCTTTACTGTGATTTAGGTGTGCTTCTTTGTGGCCCCTGACTTTTGCCCATACCTAATCTTCTAGCATGGAATTGCTGATGGTGTAGTGGGTTACAAAAAGCTCATTTCTTCCATAAGAACCAGAAAAGCAAGGTGCAGTAGTGTCATTGAATTTCCTTGATTTAGAAGTGACTATGGTGGTGTATCTTTTCCCATCTTTTCTTTATGCTTCTTGAATCATTCAATATTTTGTCTATCAAATCATTCAAGATGACAACTCGAGACTTGAACTTTTTCTGGATTTCTTTTAGTTTCACAACTGCTGAGAGTGTTCTTCTCTTTTGGTTTTGTAATCTTAGACTGCACATTTTGTTACAATATTTGTCTTTGTTGCCTTGAGCTGTCCTTTGAAATATTCTGTTCAGATTTTTGACTTAATTCTTTTTCCCATCTGCTTTAGCTACTCTACACTTAAGAGCAAGTTTCAGAGTGTGTTCTGACATCCACATAATACATGATGTCACTGTAACAAAAAGAACTTGTCGACATTCCACCATTTCAGGAGGTAGCATATGATCAAGAACCTATGATGATGAAGTAAGAATTCAAAATGCACTAGTTGCATTAGCTAAAAACAAGGCTCCAGGGATTGATGGAATACCAATCAAAATGCCTTAATAAGCTAAAGAAGCACTGAAAGCACTTGTCTATGTCAGGAAATTTGGAAGACAGCTACTTGGCCAACTGACTGGAAAAGATCTATATTTGTGTCCCTACAAAGAAAGGCAATCCAAGAGAATGTTCAAATTATAGAATGATCTGATTGATATTACACACAAGTGACATTTTGCTCATGAGCATCTAACAACGGTTGAAGCAGCTCATTGTCAGGGAACTGCCAGCAGTTCAGGCCAGATTCAGAAGAGGGTCTGGAATAAGGGATATCACTCTTCATGTCAGGGGAACTTTGGCACAAAACATAGAATATCAGAAATATGCTTGCTTGTGTCTCATTGATTGTGTAAAAGCATTCGACAGTGTGGACCATAATAAACCATGGATAACTTTGAGAAGAATGGGAATTTCAAAACACTTCATTGTGCTCATTGGGCTCAAGAGGGAGTTGTGCTAACAGAACGAGGGCATACTGTTTGGTCTAAAATCAGGAAAGGTGTGTGTGTCCTGGTTGTATTCTCTCACCTTGCTTATTCAAACTGTATGCTGAGCACATCATTAGAGAAACTGGATTATAAGAAGACAAGAGTGGGCTGAGTCCTGGTGGCGTAAGTGGTTGAGTGCGGGACTGTGGCTCACGAGCTTGGCGGTTCAAATCCAGTGGCGGCTCTCAGGAGCAGTGCTGGGTAGCTCCCACGACCACCAGAGGGCAGTGATACCCAAAAATAAAAAAAAAAAGAAGGCAAGTGTGTGGAGAAAGGCTCTGTACCTGTGATGCAGATGACACAACCTTGCTTGCTGAAAGTGAGGACCTCTGGAATCATTTGCTTATGAAACACAAGGATGGCAGCCTTAAATATGGATTACAGCTCAATGTAAGGAAGACCAAATCCCTCACAACTGGACTAATAAGTAACATGAAATATGGAGAAGAGATTGAAGTTGTGAAAGATTTTATTAGATAAATCTTCTGCACAAGGCCTCTTTAGAGTGCTGAAGAGCAAGAATGCTTCTTTGAGGGTTAAGGTACATCTGATCCAAATCATGGTATTCTCCATGGAATTGTATGCATGTGCAAGTTGAACATTGACTGCTAACATGCTAAACCAATTTGTATTGGAAGAAGTGAGGTTGGAGAGAACATTAGAGAGAAAAGTAGTGGGCTTCCTTTTACATGCTTTGGACGTGTGGTCAGGAGAGATCATTTCCCAGAGAAAGGCATCATGTTTGGTATAGTGGAAAAGCAAACTAAAAAAGACCTCACACAGAAGGATTTTCACAGGGGCTGCATGATAGGGCTCAGGGATAGGCACAATTGTGAGGATGGTCCAGGACTGCGCATTGTTTTCTTTTGTTGTGCACGGGGCCGCTATGAGTTAGAACCAACTGCATGGCACCTAACAGCAATGACATGGTAGTGTAGAGGTTACTTGCTAGGCTGCGAACTACAAGGTTAGCAATTAGAAACCATCAGTTGCTCTCTGAGAGAAAGATGATGCTTTATGTTCTCTTAAAGAATTACAGTCTCTGACTCCCACAGGGGCAGTTATATTCTGTCCTATAAGGTTTCTATGAATTGAAACCGATTTGATGGCTGTGAGTTTAGTATTTTGCTTAAAAAGTATCCTATTATAACTTCTTTTACCTTACTCAGAGTTGTCCAATTTTGAAGGTTCCTCTCAGCCCTCACCTCCTTCCTGATCGCTCCTGACTTACCATGCCCTTCTCCTCTGAACTGTACTAGCAATGCAAAACCTGTACCTTGAGATTCAACACCATTTTACAAACTGGAGTGGGGTAATTTTTAAAAGTGTCAGCCTTCCATCTTTAACTGAGTTCAGAGTTTTGAAATGGTGAATTGGGCACTGTATTAGACTCCAGAGAGAGAGGTGGCCTATGTTCCCAAAGGACTCATCCCTAGTAGGGGAGACAGACATATAATCAGAAAATTAAGATGTAGTGTTTCATAACAGAAATATGCTCAAAGTCTAATGGGAAGAGGAGGGGCAGAGAAAGGATTTATTCATTTCAATCCTAATATTTTCTCAGCCCTGTGCTAATGATTTTTATGTAAATCCCATTTAACACTTGTAATAAAAATTCAGTAAGGGGGCCATTGGAATAGTGTCTCCATTTTACTGATGAGTTCTGTAAAGAAAAAGGAACCTGCTATGGCCAGAGAGTTTGGTATGTGGAGTCTGTGGAGCTATAGGCTCCAACACTGCACTTTTTCACCATCTTGTTTCTTAGCAGAATAGGAACGGGTCATGGCCAAGTTGAGTTTGACAAATGGGTAAGTTCTCTGGGCAGAGGAAAGAGGGGAAAAGAGGTAACAGCATGCCAATTAGAAGAATAAGAGATTCATTGGTTTCCTAGGATGAACAGGGCACTAAGGTTCATAAGAGGAAACCAAGAACCTGGGCCACAACTCCTGCTTTGCCATTGTCCTCTTGACCTTGTATTTGAGCCCCTCATTGGAGCCATTGTGTCACTCTGTCTTGTCAAAGGCCTTCCTCTTTTTTCCTGCCCTTCTTCTTTACTAAGCACGAGGTCCTTTCCCAGGCTCTTCTGATAACATGTTGAAAGTACATGAGATGAACTCTCACCATTTTTGCCTCTAAAGAGCCTTCTGGCTGTATTTCCTCCAAAAAAGACTTGTTTGTCCTTTTGCCTGTTCATGGAAGTTACGATACTCTTCAACAGCATTATAATTCAAGTGGAAATTAAAATTCTTCTGTCTTCCTTACTTTATGTCCAACTTCCAAATACATATGTGGCCATGGGAAATACTATGATGTGGGCCAAGTGCACCGTAGTATTCAAAGCAAGATCTTTGCTTTTCTGCACTTTAAAGAGATCATGTGCAGAGGATCTACCAGCTGCAATGCATTATTTGGCATCTTGACTACTGCTTCTGTGAACGTTGATTGTGGACCTAAGCAAGACAAAATCCTCGACGATGTCAATCTTTTCTCCCTTTACTGTGTATGTTACCTGTTGTTCCAGTTGTGAGGATTTTGGTTTTCTTTACATTGATTCATTGTCCATCCTTAAGGCTGACATCTTCAGTAGCAAGTGCTTCCAGTCCTCACGTTCAGGAAACAAAGTTGTGTCATGTGCACAGGTGGGTTGTCAGTACGTCTGCCTCCAATCTGGATACTACAGCACAGCCATCAAGTCAGCTGTGGCTCATCGAGGTCCTGTGGAATAGAACTCCAGTGTTTCTGGGGCTAAACCTTTCTAAATTGTTGTAGGTGCACACTGCCACATTTTTCTCCCATCAATTTTTCTGTTTGCAGGTTAGTTCTTTACACATTGAGTCACCAGAGTGCCCAAAGTAGGAGACAACGAACAAACGTTTCAACATACATCTCATAATGTGAAACAGCCTCTCATCATTCATTTGCTTTCTTATAAAAAAATCCTTTGCTTTTTAAACCTGAAGTTGAAGCCATGAATTCTTCATTTTTCATTAATTTATTATTTGTTGGGTAACTAGACACTTTCATTAAAAAAAAACCACCATCTCTAAAGATCTTCCCTCAAATCTTTTATGATGAAAACATGCTTTCCTCATCAAATGGTTACAAAAGCATGTTAGTGTTATGCCTGTCTCTCCACTTGATGCTATAAATCTCCTAGTTAAGAATTTAGGATTAGGTTATCTTTGTTTCCTTTGCAGAGCATAATGCAAAGCACTAAAATTGCCCATGATGTTGTCTCCATTGACTGAGAACAGAACTGTGCCCCACAGGGTTTTCAATAGCTGAATTCTTGGAAGTAGACTGCCAAACCCTTTTCTCAAAGCACTTCTGGTTGGATGTGAATGTCCATACTTTTATTGAGCAGCAAAGCACCTCAACTATTCACAATACTCACAACTTTGATGCTCAAAATACCCAACCAAGCCAAGTGAATCAGTTACTGTTGGGTTATTCAGAGTCAGGACAACACCACATGCCTCAGGGTTAACAGACTCCGTAGGATTTTCAGGGCTGTGACTTTTTAGATGTGGATAAGCAGTGCTTTCTTTTAAGGTATCTCTTGGCAGGTTGCAACCACCAAGCTTTCAGTTTCTAGTCAGGTGCTTGACTGTTTGCACCACCAAGGGCTACTACACAGTAGATACTTGCTAAAACCTGGATCACACTGGTGCATATCAGTCAGAAAAAAAAAATCTCCAGTTTTGAGGTTTCCTGCTAAGAAACAGCAGGGATATCAAGAAATAATTCAGTTCACTTAAACCGTCATCATTTTAACGAGAGGTACTTAACAAGGGTCTGTTGAATGGATGCAGAACACAATGATGGATCCTTCTTGTTTCTTCACTGCAGTAGATTTTAAGTTGGTCCCCGAAGGATAGAGAGCTCTTCATCCTTCACCTCGTGTCTCTCTGCACCGTGTATGCCCTTGGTACTCAAAACAGTCTGCTGCATTAAGGTGGGGAGGCAGCTGCTTCTGATTCTATCATGCTACTCTCCATCTATGTAGAGAGCTGCTTGACATGTTTCTTTGGCACTCCAACTGGCAGACGACGTTTGGATACACAGAAAAAGAGAAACAAAGAGGAGAGAAATGCTTGAGTTTTTTAAAAGAAAGAAAACCATTAAGAAGTAAGGAAGGCAACCCACTCTCTTGCTTCTTTTCCCCTCTTGTCTATTTCACAATCAATCAGACCAGGTCAGCAAACGTTTCCTGTTGTCCCTGCAGTGGGAGAGGAATAGCTAAAACATCAACCGGCTAGACCAAGATGAAAGATGGAGGAGCATGGAGGTGTGGGGCTTTTCTATTCTGTCACAACCTTGCCAGGAGGCCTCAATTGGTGTGGCAGATACATCGTTTCCTGTCAACTTGAGCGAAGGGGTGGAGTCTAGCTTGTCAATCGGGTCTCAGCTTGATGACCACAATTGGAGGCACAATAGAGATGAATAGCTCACTGGAGGACAGACCCAGTTTCTGTCTTCCCTTTCCTGCTGTGGAGACACTCGAGAGAGCTGGAGGAGACACGTGGAGATGGGCACTGGCACGAGACGCTTTCACAGTCCCTGGATCCACAAGACCTTCTACCCACTGGCCCATGAGCTTCCTGCCTTCAGCAACATTGCAGGTGCTTCACGACTCTAAAGAGGAAGTTATAGACTAGTATCGATAGTGGCTGATATTGGACTTAGGGACCTGATCAAGACTGGGCTGGGATATTTTCTCAATATAAAAGTTCTCTTTTATATAAAACTCTTTCTTGTATAAGATACCCGTGAGTGTCTACGAAGCTGTTTCAGTGGTCAACCCGGACTAGCACAATTTGCCCTGGATTAAAAAAAAAAACATTTTGTTGGGAGCTCGTACAACTTTTATCACAATCAATATGTACATCGATCATATGTAGACCACATTTGCACATTTGTTACCATTAATTCTTGAAAAATCCCCCTTCTACTTAGACCCCTTGTATCAGTTCCCCATAGGTCCTTTCACTCTTCACTCCCCCTTCCTCATGAACCATTAATAATTTACAAATTATCATTATTTTGTTGTATAGTGCACTGTTTGATGTGTCCCTTGACCCTCTTCCCTGCTGTCTGTGCCCCAAGGAAGAGGTTATATGTAGATCCCTGCAATTGGTCCCCCCTTTCTACTCCACCTTCCCTCCAGCCTCTCATTATCACCACTCTCACCACTGGTCCTGAAGAGATCATCTTTCCTGAATTCCCCATGTTTCCGGTTCCACTGTACATCCCCGGTCTAGCTGAATTTGTAAGGTACAATTGGGATCATAATAGTGGATGAGAGGAAGCATTAAGAACTAGAGGAAAGTTGCATATTTTATTGTTACTACACTGTACCTTGACTTCTTTCTTTGACCTCTGGGTAAGGGGATGTCACATCCCCAATCTGTACTCCTCCTCATTTATAATGATTTAATTTTTAGCTCTTTGATGCCTGTTACCTGATCCCTTCTACATCTCATGGTCCCACAGGCTGGTGTGCTTCTTCCAAGTGAGTTTGGTTGCTATAGATGGCTGCTTGTTAACTTTCAAGCATTTAAGACCCCTAATGCTATATCTTTTGATAGTCGGACAACATCAGCTTACTTCACATTTGCCTATGCACACATTTGTTGTCAGCAATCATATCAGGAAGGTGGGTATGCAATGTTATGATTTTTAGTCATTTGAAGCCTAATAATTGGTCCCTTTGACACTTCGTGGTCACACAAGCTGATATGCTTCACTCATGTGGGCTTTGTTGTTTCTGAGCTAGATAGCTACTTGCTTACTTTTAAGTCTTAAGACATCAGATGCTACATATTTTCATAGTCGGGCACCATCAGCTTTCTTCACCATTTTTGCTTATCGTGTTGGGAAGGTGAACAGAATGGAATGCCAGTTTAATAGAACAAAGTGCTCTTGGATTGGGGAAGTACTTGAATGGAGGTTCAATACCCATCTGCTGTCTTAATATAAATAGATGTATTATAAGTATATGCATGTAGACCTACTTCCCCATCATCACATATAAATATATTCACCTATGTACATGCCTGTATTTAAACCTCTATAAATGCCTAATCACCTAGACTTCTATAAATGCACTTTACCTGCCTCCCCCCAGTTCTTTCCTCTATTTCCTTTTACTTTCCTCCTGTCCCACTATAATACTCAGTCTCCATTTGGGTTTCAGTAATTTCTGTCTTTTATATTACTCTTGATGAATCCCTATCAGGTCTCTCAGACCCACATTGTCACTGTTTTCAAATCATTTGCTGTTCCCTTATCCTTGGGTTGATCACCACCTTCTTTCTCTCTCCTCTCCATCCCCTATACCTGTCCCCCCCACCCTGAACCATCAGTCCCATTGTTTTCTTCTCCAGACTGTTCCTCCAGTCTATCTTATCTAGATAGACCTGCAGCGATAAAAATATGTACAAAAAACCCCATGGCATCCTAAGATGAAGTGACTAAAGAAAATAAAATAATGATAACAGGGAAAAAAGTCCCAATGTCCAAAAAATACATAAAAATAGGTTAAAAACAAACAAAATAAAAACCTTTAAATAAGTCAAGTTCTGTTTGTTGACCTCCAGGAGTGCTCCCCAGTTGAGTTTCATGGGGTGTCACATCCTGGCCCTAAAGTATATGCTTGGCACTCAATTAGGAACTCCATGCTCTATTGCACATTCTTAGTGTTTTTCCATGGTGTGGTTGGGTTAGACAGGGTACAATCCCAATCCTGCTTATCCATTGTTGTCCCTGTAGGGCCTTGGGTCAGCAAGGGAAGCTGTGTTTCATAGTGGGGCCAGCCATATGGTCCTCTGTGTTCATTGACTGTTCTGAGTGGGGATACAGACCTCAAGGCTCGGTGGGTCAGTATGCACTCCATTCTCTCTTCCTCCCCTTTCATTTCTTCTCATGAACTCTGGCCAGGCATGTCCCACTCCCCAAGCTGCAGCAGTTGTGCTGACATCCAATGTAAAATCCCCTGAGGGAGAGGCAGCTATCCATGTAGTTAGGATTGGTGTTGTACCCTCAGACCCCTCCACTGGTTGTCCACTCTATGCCACCATGCTGCATTCACATCCTGGAACACCAGGTTTAAGTTTGGTCCCTCTTTCCCTGAGGAGATATAAATACTATGCTCCCCTTGAATGGGTTAGTTCCCTATTCTCTCTCTACATCTCATCACCCCTCCCCCCCGAGTTGGCTACCATGTGTAGCTATGGACTTGGTCTGACCCCTATCCTGGCCCTTCTTCCAGGAATTTCTGTATATAGTAGCTTTTTCTGTATGGCCCTTTTTGCAGCTTTTTAGGCTTCCCTGAGTGGACTCATGTTGTACATGTTATTTTGCACTTGGCTTCACTTAGCATAATTTCCTCCAGCTTTTCCCATGTTGTGATGTGCTTCATGCAATTCATCACTGCTTTTCAGTGATGCATGGTATTCTATTGTATGTGTATGTACCACAACTTTTTAATCCATTCATCAGTTAATGGAAATTTGGGTTGTTTCCAACTTCTTGCAATTGTGAACTATGATGCGATGAACATTGGCGCACAGGTGTCTGTTCATGGTTTGTTTTCTGCCTCTTATGGGTATATTCCCAGTAGGGGGATTGCTGACTTGTATGGTAGCTCAATTTCCATCTGTTTTAGATATCATCAAATTGATGTCCATAGTGGGTGTACATGCCAACAGGTCCAGCAGCAGTGGAGAAGAGGTCCTGTCTCCCCACAGTCCCTCTGACACTTATTGCTTTCTGAGTTTTTGAATTGGGCTATCCTTGAGGGTGTTAGTTGGCATCTCATTCTTGTTTTGATGTACATCTCTCTTATGGCTAATGATCAGGAACATTTTCTCTTATGTTTATTGGCCATTCTGATTTCTGCCTCTGTGAGACGACTTCTGTTCAGGTTCTTTGCCCACCTCCTCAGTGGGCAGTTAGTTTTGTTCTTTTTGGAAGCTATCAGGGTATTGCAGATTTTAGTACTAAAGCCTTTGTCTGATTTGTCATTGCTAAAGATGTTCCCCCCGTGCATGGGCTCGCTTATTACTTTCTTGGTGAATCCTTTCAATGTACACAGGTCCTTTATCTTCAGTATATCCCACTTGTTAATTTGTGCCTTCTCTGTGTTTGTGTCCTTCTATATTTCTGATAGGCTATGTAATCCTTATGTCAAAGTTCTCTGGTTGGTCCCAATTCCCTCACTGATGGCCCTAATAGTTTGGGGTTTTACTTTGAGGTCTGTGATCCACCTTCAGATTTTTCAAGTTCATGGAGTGAGGTAAGGGTCTTGCTTCATTTTTCTATAGGTAGACATCCTTTTTTTCCAGCACTACTTGTTGAAGAGGGCTTCCCATTTGATATTTTTTGGGTTCCTTACCAAAGATCAGTTGTCTGTATGCTGATGCTTTTATTCCTGGGCTTTCAGTTCTTTTCCATCAGTCTAAGTATCTATCTTTATGCCAGTACCATGCTGTTTTGTTACTGTGGCAATATAATATGTGCTAAAGTCAGGTAAATCAAGCTCTCCTACTATGCCCTTCTGCTTGAGGCATTCTCTGCTAATTCTGGGCTTCTTCTGTCTCCAAATGAAGGTGGTAATCATTTTTTTTTGAAGAAAGATGAGGGATATTGTATCAGAATTGCATTAAACTTATGTAGTGTTTTGAGTAGAATCGACATCTTTACTGTCTTGAATCTTCTGATCCATAAACATGGGACATTCTTCCATTTGTTGAGATTTCTCTTGGTTTCTTATAATAGTGTTCTGTAATTTTCCTCATATAGATCTGTTGTTCTTTTATTCAGATATATTCCTAGATATTTCACTTTGTGCTTGGCTACTGTGAAGGGTACCACATTTCATCTCCTCTTCTGCAGTCTTGTCTGATGTGTATAACAGTCTGATAGACTTCTGATTGTTGATCTTGTCTACTTTCACTTTGCCATACTCCTCTATTGCTTTCAGTACGCCCCTTGTGAAACTTTTGGGATTTTCCATATATAAAATCATATCATATGCTAATAACGATGGTTTCACCTCTTCCCTCCTGTCTTGGGATTTTTTAGTCAAGGGAGTCCTCCCTATCCTCCAACCCAGCTCATCTGCCAGAGAGAGCAGTTGTGAGCAGAGCAGGCAAGCGAAGGCATCTGCTGAGGGCAACTGCTGCAGTAGCAGTGCCCACAGGAGCCGTGGTTTATCTCATCCTCAGATTTGCAATTATAATGAGGCTTCATCTGTTGACTGTCAGCCTGCCATCCATCAGCCCTGTTCCACTGGAGGCGACACTTAGGTCCTGTTGGGTCTCTGATACATTGGTTTGTTCTCTCCCTTGCTTCCTGCTCCATGTAGCACTGATAAACAGAGGGAAAGGGGCTACAGATGGGAGCTGTTTGTTGCATGCCTGTGTCTTGGGGCAAGGCAAGGCAGCCGCTGGTGCCTCTGCCAGGAAAACACACCAGCTGGTGATGTGTTTGTGCTTGCTTTTCCTGCTCCAGCTGCAAGGCTGAGCAATCAGAGGACTGATGTGTCAATCCTCAATTTCTTCTATACCAGCTCCCGTTTCATATCTACACATTCTTGGCCTGGAACCTACCCTGCTGTGGACCTTGCTTCTCAGAAACCCTGGTGCAGTAGCTTGATAGCAGACTCTCTGGGACAATGGATGGAAGTGAATAGCTTCCTGTGTGGCATTAGGAGTTCACCCCATCTCACCTACTAGGTAGAGATAGTTCACTGCTTTCAAGCCCATTCTGATTCACAGAGATCTGATAGGATCACGTAGAATTGCCCCCATGTAATTTTGAGACTAACTCTTCATGAGAGTAGAAAGACTCACTCCCTCTCCCCAACCTCCCACAAAGTCATCGGTGGTTTTGAATGGCTTATTTTGAGGTTAGCAGACCAACACATAATCCATTATGCCCCCAGGGCTAACTTGGCACAGATAGAATATTTCCAGCTTATTTTGGTCAGAGCTTGTGTCATGGAGTCAGTTCTGAACTGTAGCAGTAGAACAAAACCCTGCACAGTCCTGTGTCAACCTCACAATTGTTTCTATGCCTGATCCCATTGTTACAGCCATGGAGGGCCTTCTTCCTTTTAGCTGCCCCTCTATTTTACCAAGCACGATGTCTTCCTCCAGACACTGTTCTCCCGGGATGACCTGCTCAGAGTATGGAAGATGAAGTTTCATAATCATTGCCCTTAAAGAACATTTTGGCTGCACTTTATTCAAGACAGATTTGTTTTCCCTTTTGGTAGTCCATGGTACTTTCAATATTCTTCTCTCACACTGCACTTCAAATACAGTGATTCTTCTTGTGGGAGAGTTGGATCGAAGTAGCTAACGAGTAGGGAGGTCTCATGGATATTATTTATGTCCTATTTTGGGGAGAAAGACAGTTGAATCCCTTATTCAAGACAAGCAATTTATCAAGTCATTCACACTGAATTTTTCCAGAATGGAAGTATTATGTATTTTGAATTCATAGATTTGAATTCATAGATTTCCTACCTATGATGCATATTTGTCTCACCATGGGGTATTAAGCCTCAAACACAAATGTGCGTGTGCCCACACACACAACACACACACAGGCACAAGTTGGAAAGAACAGCATGGGTAGACTCAAGTTATAAATGTAAACATCTCATTTTAAAATGCGAGGCCAAAAACCAACACTATAGTTAAAAGTTGTGAATTCTTTTGTCTTCCTTATTCATAGTCTAATTCTGCATGCATATATGGGGATTAAAATACCATGACCGGCATCAGGCATATCTTTGTAGTAGTAGCCAGGTTGTGTATGAGTTCTCAGATAAAAAACTTGGCTAAGGTCCTACATTCGAATTAATAATTTCATGGTAGACAAGTGGCTTAACCTCTGGACTTCTTTCTTCTCTTAAAGATATCATGGGATTCAATGAGAAATGGAAGATTAGGGATCCAGAACAGAAAATTCTAATATGAACAGGGAATACCTTGTCCTACTAGAAAGCTAGGGATCTAACAAAACCTGTTGGGGTCACATTCAAATGACCTTGGAGGAATTAAAATTTTTTCAAGTAGTGGTTGTTTTTAGGTGCCCTGGTGCTCTCTTCACAATCATTTCTCTTTGAGCAACTATTGCAGCCACTGTGTCCATCCATCTTATTGAGGGTCTTATTCCTTTCTCATGGACTCTGCTTAGTCAAGCACGGAACCCACATCAGAGGACGACTCCTCCTGATAACATGTCCACAGTAAGTGAGACAAGGTCTTGTTATCCTTGCTTTTAAGGAACATTTTGGCTGTACTTCCAAGACAGATTTGTTCTTTCTACAGGCAGTCCCTAGTACTTTGCATCTTTTTTTGGCAACACAATAATTCCAAGGTGTCAACTCTTCTTTGATCATCTTTATTCATTGTCCAATTTTTACTTGCAATTGAAAATAAAAGTTGGGTCAGTCAGCCCTTAATCCTCAAAGTGGCATCTTTGCTTTAAAGAGACCTGCATTTTATAGTAGGTCTGCTCAATGCATTGTGTTATTTAATTTCCTGACTGCTGCTTTCATGAGTGCTAAATGTGAATTCAATGGAAATGAATTCCTCGGTAGATACCCTGGTGGCATAGTGGTTATACATTGGGCTGTAAACCCAACTCTACAGAAGAAAAAAAGAACCCTTCTACTCTCATAAACTGTTAGAAGTCTTGGAATCTCACCGGGCCAGTGCTCTTCTGTGCTATGGGGATGGCATGAATTGGAATCAACTTGACGGTGAGTTTTTGAGTTTATATGTTGAGGTACTTTGCTCCAAAGACTGCATTTTTGCACTTTGATTATTAAGAACTTCATGACTTCTTTCCTTCCAGCAAGTAAGGCAGTGTTATTTGCATATCTTTGGTTGTTAATATACCTCCCTCCCATCTTAGCCTCTGCTCTTCACAGAGTCCAACTTGTTGGATTATTGCTCAGCATATATATACAATAAGTATGTTACAACGACACAAGTGTGTCACACTTGTCACTACAATTGGCAAGGAAGAAGGGCTTACAATCCACTTCTGGAAAAAGTTTTAACAACAGTGGAACAATATCTGCTATCAGCTCAACTCAACTACTGCCATCCAATCAATGCTGATTCATTGCAACCCCCTGTAGGTTTCTGAGACTATAATTGTTTATGGGAGAAAAAAGCCCAGTCTTTTCCCTGAAGAATTGCTCATGATTTCCGACTGTCATACACTCAAATTACAGTCCATCAGGTAGCCATTGCTTAAAAATCAATGTATCAGGTTGGAGGACACATGAACACGACTGATGAAGAGTTACCTCTCTGAAATAGAGTTGACTTATAACTGGGAATAGAGTAAAGCTCTCGGAGTCTTCATTTGTTGATTCTCAAAATGAGAAGATATAACTGCAAACATGTATTAGTCATCCTAGTAACGATGGAGAAATTTGGATATCAAAAGGGTAACAGGAACAATGTATTCAAATATATGTCAATAATTTAAACTTTTGTAAGCTTCTAATAATACTTTAAATAAAATTTCAAACAAAAATATAAGTGAAAAACTGGTTAATTATGGAATAAAGGACTCACATATTATTTTGTAGACAAAAGGTGGACAATTTATTCTGTTTTTTTTTTCTATACATACTTTACCTTTAGATTACCAAATAATTGGTGAGGAAATGCTTTTCTTTATAAGAGAATTTCTTCCAATAACTAAGAGGGAAAAGTAGAATTGCAATGCCACCATTTTGACTCCTGAATGAAATAATAAGCATTGATAATAATTCTGAATAACCATTTGGAGGGTTATTTTTGGAGGAGGAGCCAATCTTTGCAGAAGGATATCATGCTTGGTAGAGGCTTAGTGAAAAGAGATGGATTGATAACAATAGCTGTATCAGTGGGCTCACACACAGAAATTATTGTGAGAATAGTACAGGGTTGGGCTGTGTTTAGTTCTGTTGCACATGGGGTCATTATGGGTTGGAAGGGACCTGATGGCATCATTGATGGAAGGTTTATTGTGCTAACCCGGCCAACAGGAAAGTGTGGGATTAATAACATCACAGTTTGATTGGAGAGCTAAGAGATAAATGGCTCAGCAAGCCCTACCTGTCTTTCTCTTGCCCTCTAGTGATTGGACCAGTATGGGGCTCTTTTAGTGAGTTCTCTGCCTCAACCTTTGAGCTATGAGATACCTAACCTGTGGATTGTGTTGCTAGAACTTGAGGTTCCATTGAAACCTGCATTGCCATCCTGCTGATGTATACATCGCTTGAATCTTGGGCTGTGGAATTCTGTCATCTGGCTGTTGGTGACCTGCCCTGCTGTTTGATGCCTTTGGACTGCCTGTACTGCTCTGCAGAAGACTCAGCTGTCCACTTCCTTAACTTTGGACCAAGCAGCCATCGTGAGTTGAAGGACTTCCAGTATATTAACTGTTTCACAGAAGTAAGTTGTTCAGAGCCCTCAGTACCTCTGTGTGGACTAATTAGCTGTTATTTTGCTTTGAACTGTATATATCTATCTACATATCCATATATATCATTGGTGTCCTGGTTTATTTTCTCTAGAGAACCCTAACACAGCATTTTATAAGTGGACTACAACCATCATCTTTGTTCCAATTACACACTGAGCCTGATTTGGAAATTGAATGTATATAACTTCAATGCTTTTTTCTCTTTTCTTTCCTTTAATGTGGGCAGCAAAATGGTGCCTTAGAGGTATAACTTACTTGGGAGTCCAGGCAAACTTTTATGAAGATTGAGGAACATTATGTATTGTTGTTTTTAGATGCCATCAATTTTATTCTGATTCACAGCAACCGTGTGTACAGTAAAACTACTGCCCTGTCCTATACAGCCCCATAATTGATCTTATTTTCTAATCTATTGTTGCAACCACTGTGTCAATCCATTTTATTGAGGTTATTCCACCTTTTTGTTGCCCTTCTTTAGAATTATGATGTACTTTTTTGAGGCTTATTTCTCCTGACAACATGCCAAATGCATGTGAAACCAAGTCTCATTGTCCTTGCTTCTGAAGATCATTCTAGCTATACTTTTCCCAATACCAATTTATTGTGGTTTTTTTGCCAGTCCATGATTGTTTCAATATTCTTCACCAGCTAACACCATTATTCAAATGCATCAATCCTTAGTCAGTTTTTATTATTTAAGTCCAAGTTTGACATGCATGTGAGGTAAATGAAAATACCATGGCTTGGGCCAGGTACCCCTTAATTCATTATTTATTAGGAAGAAAATACACTAAGTGTGGTGGTTATGTATTCGTGAGGTCAATTTCTTGATTGGCATGTAGGGGTGGAGTCTAGCCTGTTAATCTGGAGGTAACCAATGAGTAGTCAATGAAGCCTCTGTGTGAACATGGCTTTATCCTAAGAATTCTGGGAAGTCTTGTGGGATTTCCCAATTAGAGAAGAGGGACATAACTCAGTTTCTGGGAATCAGTCTCAGAGATGACAAACTACTGACAAGATGGCAGCATCTGAGAAACTGGAGGAACCAGAGGAAGAGCCACACAGCTTTACCCTGATGGAACCAGACCTCTGAAGCTGGAGAAACCACATGGAGACCCCTGTCAGCATTGAGTTCCTTCTGCCACCACTGGATGGTTAATGGACCCTGAGCCCTGGAAACAAAGAGCCTTGGGGAGACCCCTGCCAGTGTCAGGATGCTTTGACTGTAAGTGCTTTGTGAGTCAGAGGAAGACTTTATAGACTGGTATCAGACATATGGGCTAATGTTGGATTTATGACCTCGGACTGGACTGGGTTGGGATGCTTTCTCAATGTGCTATTCCTCTTGCATAAAGACCTTTCCCTTATATCCATATGCATGTCTCTGAATTTTTTCCTCTAGTCTACCTGGACTAACACACTAGGAAAAGTGAAACATCTCTACTTAATCTCCCATGTGCTGCCCCTTCTTCTATTATGAAAGATATGTGAAAGTCAGAAAGGAGATCTTTTGGTTTGGTACCATCTTGTCTAGAGAACTTAGCCCAAACCACTCTAGGCTGATGTAAAGGGTTTTGAAAATAAATCTAGTTCGGGGAAAGGAGAATGATTATTTTCCTAAGTAGGGTGACCAAGTCTCTCAGTGTCCAAGACTGAGGGGTTTCCCATGACATAGGTCTCCCAGGGCTCAAATGTCTTAGGCACACCAGGGCAACTTGGTCACTCAATAGTAAGAACAAGGGTGCATTTACTTCTCTTTTTATGATTCTTAAAAATATGCACATGGAAACATACACCAACTCATCAATATCTATATGTACAATTTGATGACACTGATGTCATTTTCCGAGATGTGCAGCTAATGCACATCCTCCTCTTCTGAATGGTTCTTCCAGTTTGACACAATCTCTTTGTCTCTTAAGCTTCTTACCAAACTTTCTATCACCAGTTTGATCTTATATTGATGAATTTTTCCAACAAGAGAGTACTCAAGGTAAATGTTCTTTATTTATTAAGCTGAACTCTCATTTGGTTTAAAGAAGACTTTATGGGATATTTTTGGATTAAGATTTAATATCTTTTCAGGTCTCATAACCATGGAAGCAGTGGTTTGTGAATGCAATTAGTTTACATTTCTTAAAAGGAATATAGCAAAAGTCATGCAGTTAGAGAAATTCTTTGATTGCTTGAGTCAAGTCTGGTTTTATTTTCAGGAGAAAAATGAGCACTTACTGTGATAATGTGTATTTGCTCCTGCGTAATTGACTAACCACAGTCCATGTTGGTGAGGAAATTGGCATAGATTTGAAACACCCACTGTCATTTTCCAATCCACAGACCACCGTTCTTAACTCTCACCTTTTAAAAAAAGCTTTCTGAAGCTTCATAGTTTTACATGAATAATACAAATATTACTAGTGACAATATAATTGCTGGAGGGAATTTAAGATTACATTATAGTTGTTTTTGTCTTTAGGGGGTATACTAATTACTGCATTTTAGAAGTCACTTGAAATAAGAAGTTTCTCTAGGTAGTTAAGACACCAAAGTACAATTAGCTTCACTTGCTTCTTTTTCCTTTTGAGTTTTAGGTTTTTTCATATTAAAAAAAGGAACAGCACTTTTTATTATGGGTCGCCTGTTTTTCAGGATGGTAGAAGTGTTGGGAAAGTTACAGCTTGATCTAAAGAGATCATTAGTCCCACTGTTCTTCCATCATATAGCCACATCCCTTGGCACAGAGATTAAGTTTGTGTTTGAAATAACTGATAGCAGGTCCCCTCTCCCTTTTCATAGTTGTGGTGGAAGCAGAAAGACTCGCACTCTAGACATGGATAGCATGGTTCATTTAGAATACATAAATCTATAGGTCCCATCAAATGGTTGGACTTTTAGGCTGTTCAGAATTGTAAATGGGAATTGAATTTTTCTTGCTAGATATTGTATAACTTTAGTTCAATTCCAAAAGAAGTTCCATCTCTCAAAAAAAATAAAGTTTGAAGTCAGTTTCTTGGAGTTTGAAATGCGGTAAGACAAGGGCAACATCCACAGAACTGTTTGCCCACAAATTTTAAAGAAAGAATAAACCTTTTAATGATTGACCACATATAATGGATGCTGAAGAACAGAATTTTGAACATCTCAAATTGGATGAACTCATTGTCATCGAGTTGATTCTGACTCAACAATTGGGAGACTTCATCTTCTTTATTTTAGATTTGTTATAAGGAGGGCCCAGTCCCTGGAGAAGTACATCATGCTTGCTAAAGCAAAGGATAAGCAAAAGAGAGGAATATACCTCGAGGAGATGGGTCGATACAGTGGCAGCAATGTGTTCAAGCATATCTACTATTGTGAGGATAGCAGAAGATCTGGTAAAGTTTTGTTCTGTTATTCATGTAAATAAGATCACTATGAGTCGGAACCAATTTAATTATATGCAACAACAACAAATTGGAATGCATTTGCAACTTAAAGACCTATTGGATGAAGTAGAGTAATCCTGTGTGTTGACTTCATTATATATTTCTGTGTCCCTATAAGAAAGCCTTGATATTATGAAGAAGCATACAATGATCCTCTAGTTCTTAAATGCTTCCTCCACTCTGTGCCCGCCCCCCCATGATCCCTTACAAATCTGGCTAGACCAGAGGATGTACACTGGCACAGCTATGAACTGGAAACACAGGGAATCCAAGACAGAAGAACTCTAAGGACTAGTGGTGAGAGTGGTGATACTGGGAGGATGGAGGGAAGGTGGGGTAGAAAAGGAGAACAGATCGCAAGAATCTACACATAGCCTCCTCCCTGGGTGACTGACAGTGAAGTAGTTGGTGAAAGGAGACGTCAGATGGTGTAAGATACAACAAAATGAAATTTTATAAATTATCAAGGGTTCATGGGGAAGTGGGGAGCCAGAAGGGAAGGGCAAAATGAAGATCAGATACCAGGGGCTCAAGTAGAAAGCAAATGTTTTGATAATGATGAGGGAAAAAAAATGCACAAAAGTGCTTGATACAATGGATGTATGTGTTGATTGTAATAAAAGCTGCATGAGCCCTCAGTACAAAGATTTAATAATAACAGAAAAGATATTATTGCTATTAAAAATTAGACCTCAAGATGTTGTATGAAGAATAGGGGACTCAGGACCAGGAGAGCTAAAAATCCTGGCTATGTTCTCCTCTTGAGCAGTGTCAACTTCAGCACACAATTTCTTATTTCTGGGCTTCTATTTCCACCTGTGAAAAATGTAGAGCAGGTGGTCTTTAGGTTGTTGTCAGTACCACTGGAGTGGGGAGGAGGGGGAACAAATGAGAGGGACTACAGAGGTTCCCTTACTTACTAGATCCTAGAGCAGTTCTGTAATATCTGTTTTCTAAAACAGATTTAATTTTAAATTTCCCTTTGAAGAGTGAGTTCTGCTGATAGGACATATGTAAATAAAAGAGATGAGAAAATTATGCAACTGGCATGTACACCTGCTGTTCTGGGTCTAAGGAATTCTATGAAGTTGCCACCAGAGTTTTGCGCTCTCCATTTAAAGAATATGATGCATAAGGCTTTCTCCATCTTCTTATTTTGAAGTTGGCAGCGGAGTCCTTCTTTGTCTGTCCTTAGTCTGGCTGTTCATTTTGGCTGACCTTGCTGGCATTTGACGTAACCTCCCCTATGACAATGATGTACAAGCCACAGCAGTAGGACAAATTGACAGGGACATTTAATTAGGCTGATTGATTTGCAATTGATTGAGTTAATATGCCTAGTAGTTAGAAACACAGGCACTGGGTTATATAAACAACATTTAACATAAAATAGAATTCATATTGCTTCCTACATGCTAGGTCCTCAGTAAAGCGCCTTAATTGCATTGCTTTGCTTAGTTCTTAAGCAACCTGTGGTATGTTGCTGTTAGATGCCATCTCGTCGGATCCTACTCACAGCGACCCTATGCACAGCAGAAGGACACCTTGCCAGGTTCTGTGTCATCCTGACAATTGTTCTTATGCTTGAGCTCATTGTTGGAGCCACTATGTCAATTCATCTCATTGATGGTCTTCCTCTTTTTCACTGCTTCTTTCCTTTCCCAAGCATGCTGTCCTTCTCCAGGGACTGCTCTTTCTTGAAAACTGGTCTGAAACAAAAAAATCTTGTCACCTTTGTCTCTCGGGGACACGTTGGCTGTATTTCTTCCAAGACAGATTTATTTGTTCTCCCAGTAGCCCATGGTATTTTCAATATTCTTCTCCAGGACCACAACTCAACTGCACTGATTTTTCTCTTTCCTACCTCATATGAGCAATTGAAAATACATGGCTTGGGATAAGTGCACCTTAGTCTACAAAGTAAAAGACATGCATCAAGGAGGTCTTGTGGGACAGATCGACTTCATGCAACTTGCCTTTTGATCGTTTGATGGCTGCTTCCATGCCTGCTGACGGGAAGGTCAGACAAACAAAATACTTGATAGTTTCAAACTTCTTTACATTTTTCATGATGCTATCTATGGATCCAGTCATGAAGATGTGGATCTTCCTTACATCGAGTTGTCATCCATTCTGAAGACTACAACCCTAGATGTTCATCAGCAAGAGCTTCAATTCCTTCTCACTTTCAGCAAGCAGGGTTGTGTCATCTGCATAGCCGGCATGGTAAACAAACCCTACTTCAATCCTGACGCTACGTTCTTCTTCATATAAGCCAGCTTCTCTGAAGATTTGCTCAGCATATAGACTGAATATGGATGGTGAGAGGATAGAACCCTGACGCACACTTTCCTGATTTGAAACCGTGCAGAATTCCCTGGTTCTGTTTGCACAGTGGTCTTTTGATTGGATATAGATTCTACATGAGCACAGCAAAGTGTTTTGGAGTTCCCATATTATGGATGAGCAAAAGGAAATGGTGAGTTGGAATAACTTGTGTTCAAACTCAGAAGTCCTCATGCCTAAGCAATGTTTGTGGTTAGCATCTAGGGCCTCAGCAGCTGACCCAGGCTTTTCATTGACTGCTTTTCCAAAATAAATCACCAGGTCTTTCCTCATAGCCAATCTTTGCCAGGAAGCTCCCCTGACACCTAAGCAGCCTCTGGTTGACAAGTATGCCGTGGCTGCACATGATGGAAATTGGTTGTGAACTGAACCTAGGTTTCTTACATAGAAGCCAAGAATTCTGCCATTAAATCCTCTGTACCCTAATTCACCAATGGAATGAGGATGGTGAGGATGGTCAAGAGTGAGGATGGTCAGCAGATGGGGGGCCAGGCTAGGTGCAATTCGTATTGTGATGACCATGCCAGTCATGTTGATTCTTCCTGGGAATTTTTAGGTCAGAATTCTCAGTCACAGCATTGCTGTCATTTTGGGTTAGGTACATTTTGTTGTCTTGGGCTGTTTTCTTGGGGGGTGGGCATCACGGCTCTGGTGGTGGGATTAGGAGCCCCAGCCCTGCTCCTGGACAGCTGCAGCTGGCTTGTGTTGGGCTGTTTTTGTGCACTGTAAGATGCTGAACAGCATCTCTGCCTTTTATCCTCTAGGTGCCAGTAGCACACACTCCCCCAGCTGTGACAACTAAAAATATCTCCAGACATTCCCAAACGTCCCCTGTGGGCAAAATCACTCCCTGCTGAGAACCACTGTTATTTGCATGCTCACGCAAGGCATTGGTTTGCTGCTCTAACCCAGTGAAGCTGAAGCTAGCAGAAATTCCTCTGATGTGCACAAAATTCTCTCCTGCAAACTTTCGGCTTTGATATTCTTCCTCTCAGCAGCTGGGGTCTTGATTTCCCCAAGGTGACTCACACAGCCCTGTCTGTGGGAATCAGTTGGTTATCTGTTCTGACAAGGCCAAGTGTGTTGGAGGGAGTTGCAGTGTCAGGCTCATCCAAGCATGCAGGTGCACAATTACAGCTCTGTGCTGTGCTTGCCAAAGCCTGGAAATCGAGACACTTTGATCCAAGGTCTATATTTTTCTGACCAGCACTGGGAGTCCCAGATCTTAGATGGAATAGTGAAAGTGATTATATATTCCATTTGCTACAATTCTACCAGCAAGCACACCTACTAATCTTTTTGTTTTCTGGATCCACCTCCACAGATAACTCTTAATGTAGTCTTCTTCAAGGAATTTTCCATGGTGAGTAGGTTTTCCGGAATAGGTCTGGGAAGTATAGCTGCAGTGCGATTATTCCTCCCTCAGAAATTTTGGGCAGGAGGGCACAGGGGAGAGTAACTGGATAGGCTGAGCAGGAGGATAGTTTGAAGCTGGGACAGAAGAGTACAGTTGGTATTCGCTGCTATTGAATTGGCTCAGACCCTTGGAAACTCATGTGCAACGTAATAAAATAGAATGCCCCTTGGTGCTACACCGTCTTAATAATAGAATGTATGAGCCCATTGTTTTGTGCCTTCCACTTTAGGGAGCTCATCTTCCAGGATTATATCAGGCAATCGACTGTGATCTCTCTGGATTTTTTTTTAGTTCTTTTGTAAGGATACCCTTCTCTCCTAATATTACTTTCATATTGACTGATTTCTTTAAACGTGTACATAAGTTATGAACAAGTGATTATTATCATTATAAGCATTATCATTTACTGAATTGGGGTTAAGTACTGGGAATTACAAAACTCAACATTTGGGTATGTTAGTATAAAGAAGAAGTGGTTCTTCTTTATCAAGACACTCATTGTATAGTAGACTGGTAAGCATTATGGGCATTTAGTGAAATGATGTAAATAAAGAATTTGACATAGCACTTGGTCCAGGTTCAGTGAGAAGTAGCTATTTGTCCTCTTTAGATGTCAGTGGCTTGGTCGCTTGGGCTTACTTGCTGCTAAGAGCCTATAGAAGCATCCTCTCTGGCAGCATAGACATGGGGCCTTTGCCCGTTCAACAATGCATGCTTTCAGAGGCATTTCTGTTTCTAATGGCTGAATTAAGATATTTGAATAGAGTAAACTTTCATTTGTGACTATCACAAGTGCAGAGGTGGGCAGAGCAGACAGTGACATCTCATTGATCTCTGACCTCTGACCAGATTCTGCCTGCAGAACCCAAGAAATTGTAGAATTACAAGGGATTCAGGTGGCCACTCATCTTCTTGCCTGGGTAAGACCCCAGTTTGATCTCAAGGTGAAGAATAGCATTGTCTTATACTGTGTCTCCATTTTCCTGCCTTGGCTCACCAGAAATGTTACTGGAGTTTAGATTCTTGTCTTCTTGAAATAAAGATTCACTTTTTGGAGACACAGGGTACTGCAAGAGGATTTTATCAAGGAATTCCTAAGGAGGAAGTAAAAATCTTCCTAGCCAGCTTGGCTAGTCTTGATATTTCTTATTGGTTAGTTTTCAGAAGTAGAATACTATTTTCTTCCCAGTATGTCTTAATCTGGAAACTCTCCTGAAACCTGTCCCTTTTGTGAGATCCTGCTGGTATTTGATATACTGGTGGCATAGCTTCCAGTATGAGAGAAATACAGAGGCCACCACAGCACAGCAAACTGACAGATATGTGGTGAACAGGAGGATAAGCAAAATGTTAGAAGGGAAAATCTGGAAGGAAAAGCATGGAAGGCCAAAATTCAAATAAAGTTGCCTAAAAGCAGATCCTAAGTTAGAGGTCTTGAATCATATTGTCAGTTTGGGGAAATTACAGCATGGGGAAAGGATATACACTAATTGTTCAAAATGGACACATCCCTAAGGTATTTATTAACAAAAGGTTTCATGTGTCACAGAATTCAGGTGATACAACAGGCTAAGACTTGAACTCCTAGCCACAAGATTGGTAGTTCAAATCTGTCAGCCACTCTATGGGAGAAAGATGAGGCTGTATTCTTCCATCAATTTTATGATCTCAGAAACCCTATGGAATAGTTCTACTCTGTCACTTGCAGGGTCAGCTTGTACAAGTCAGAAGTGGCTCAGCTACATGTCCAGGAATTCTGGGGGGAAGGGGCCAACAGTTAAGAGTTCAGCCCCATAGTGTGATCTGGGAGCTCTGCTTTTTGATTGGACCATGTCACAGGGACTTTTATTTCAAAGTCAGCTCTGTGTGACTGTGTGCATGTACAGTGAAATGGAGAAGTCTTCTCCTTCCTCTCAGAAAGACTGAGTGTATTAAATAATTCTGACTTACATGACAGAGTAGCAATGCCCCATGGGGAGTCTTTGTCTATAATATTTGCGTAAGTAAAAGGCCTTATCTTTCTCTTCTAGAACTACTGTCCGGTTTAAATAAGCAGTCTTTACCTAGCGGCCATTCAGTTAATCCTTGTCCTACGAGGGCTCCATCTTCATGATGGTCCACCCCGTTTCTTCCATCTTACTTTAATATTAACTCTCCCCTTGAATGTCGTGGTTTTCACCTGGAGGGACTACCACCAATACCACCCATTCAGCAGGTTTATTCTGGCTCATAACCATGCTACAGGTCAGAGGGGAACTCGCCTTTGGGTGACTGAGGCTTCCAATCCTCACTGCAGCAGAAAGTCTCATCTTTTTCCATAGGCGACAGTGCTGCAGGAACTGCCGACTTGGCAGTTAATGGCCCATGGGCAGCCCGCTACACCACCAGGGCTCTGCATTGGATGGATCAGTGGTGTTTAGTCCTTAGTTGGGATAAAAACATACAGACACACAGAAACAAACTCCCTGTCATCGAGTGGATTCTGACTTATAATGATCCTCTAGGACAGGGTAGAACTGTCCCCAGGAGTTTCTGAAGTTGGAGCTCTTGATGGGAGTAGAAAACCTTGTCTGTCTTCATGGAGCAGCTGGGGGTTTTGAGTGGCTGTACTGACGGTTAGCAGCCCAATGCATAACCACTACACCATCAGGGCTCCTCAAGTTAGGATCGATTCTGGAGATGAAGTGGGGATGTGGATCACAGGGACGAAGGAGCAGGGGAGAGGAGATAGAACGGATAGTGTGCTATTCGCTCTTATTCCTGGCCAAGCTCAGTTAGATATTAGGAGACAAGCTATTTTAAGTTCACTTGTTTTATTTTTCTCCACTAATCATAGATATCATGATTCTGCTAGGATGTCTTTCCATGCTTTGTTTGTCAGTTTTCTGTATCATGCTGGCTTATGGGTTGCTGTGGTGCCAGAAACCTCTGTCACTGGTATTTCAATTACCAGCAGGGGCACTCGAGATGGACAGGTTTCAACAAAGTTTCCAGACTAAGAAAGGACTACTAAGAAGGGATAAACCACCCATTTTAGAAAAAGTAATTCCAAGGAATACTTATGGATAGCCACCAAACATCATCAGGTACCGAAAGCCTAACAACTAGCATTAGAACACCATCAGAATATTGCATTGGGTAAATCTACTATAAAAGACGCTTTTAAAGTGTTGAAAACAAGAATGTTATTAAATGGACAAAGGTGCCCCTGGCCCAAGCTATGATGTTATCAATTATCTCATATGCATGTGAAAGTTGGACATTGCATAAAGAAGATTTGATACATTTGGATTATGGTGCTGGTGAAGAATAGTGAAAGTATCATAGACTGCTAAAAGACAAATCTGTCTTGGAAGGAGTATAACCAGAGTATTTCTTAGAGGTAAAAATGGCAAGACTTTGTCTCACTTAATTTGGATTTACGGTCAGGAAAGCCCAGTCCCTGGATGAGGCATAGTGAAAAAGAGGAAAACCTTTGACAAGATGGATTGACACCGTGGCTCAAGCATCAGAACACGGTGAGGATCACACAGGACAGGGCAACGTTCTGTAGGACGTGGGCTCTCCGTTAGTTGCAAGCTACCCGATGATGACTAACAACACTAACAGCAACAACAAAGATATTTTTTATTTCATAATAGGATGATTATTAACTCCATCTTTGGTGATCAAAGAACATTTTCTTCTCCTTCACTTGAACCATGCACTTCTTCAGGAGAATGAGTCACTGAGCCTGGGGGCTCCAGACCATGGTTTGAGCAACTTCATGTCAGTTGGCACAACATAGTCCACAAAGGAAATATACTAATCATCGCTTGAGGTGAACTCAAAAGTGACTGGTGAATTAAAAACGTGTGAGTTGTCTTCTAAGTCATAGCTGTGTGTTTTTTCTGGGGGTGGTGGCGGCGGCAGTGTGTGTGGGGAGAGTTAATAGAGATATATAGTTCCATCGTTCAATCACGTCAAGTGCTCTTGTACCACAATCCACTTCAAAACATTGTCTTCTTTCTTGAACTACTTGACATCACCTCCCTTTTACTGTACCCCCCTCCCTGTAATCCATAGAAGCCCTCGTTCTACTTGCTATCTCTATAGGTTCTATAGGTTCAATTCTGGGTTCATATACTGAAAAACAGCAAAAACACATACCACAAATGCAAGAGGATCACCATTAATGGCCAAATTCACTTGAAATAAATCCCAATATGCATAAACCCCAAACACAAAAATACAGAAGAGGTTGAAAACCAGACTAGGCCCAACGTGCATCAGAAGGGAAATCAACTGACAAAGTTTTAATTGTTCTAGTAGGATTATCATTTTGATCTCCTATAGCCATAGCTCCAAAGCACTCTGTTTGGTAACCGGTTTCTTCCCATCCCTTTATTACGGATAGAAATCACGGGACGCTTGTTTCCTATGCAGAACTCACAAATGTATCTTGAGCTCCCACTTTCATCCACATTAAAGTACATCTGTTGATCTTTCTACATCTGGAGAAAAGAAGAGTGAAAAAATGACACAGGGAAGTAATCAGAAGAACTAATGAACTATGAAAACTCAGCTTCTCTGGCCAGGAGACCAGAGAACCAGATGGTGGTAAGTTAGCCTGGATGATCAGTCTGATAGTGATCACAGAGGCGCATCATAGCTAGATTGGGATAATACGGTGGAACAAAACTGAAAATAATGAAAAAGGTCAGGCTTATTGACCTGACAGAGTTGGGTGGGATTGCAGAGACTATGGACTAACTCCTGCCCCTGCCCCTTCAACAGTCTTCCAAATGCTAAGTGGAACATTAGCACCATGGAGATACACACTCCTTAGAGCAGTCAACCATCCAAGGTCAATAGGGCAGCATCTGTCAAGAGACCAGGCTCTGAAGGCAGAGAATCTAGGAAAGAAATAATCAGAATGGAAAGCACAGGGAGCCAGTGGGCTAAGTTCTTTGATTTCATTCCACCGGTGTCATGAAAAAAATGTGCAGGAATTGTTGAGCAGAAAACGACTTCTTTGCCAAGTTTCACCGAAGTCACAGTGCAAGTTAAAATGAAAAGAAATATAATGAATAAATTGAAGAAATAGAAATAAGGTTTCAATTTTGGGGAGTGAAAATATACACAGTTCATGAAACATGGTTTCACCAACTCTCCATCTAACAGTACCAATGGTTGTGCTACATTCTTGCAGTCCCTTTTCAAATGATTCCACCATCATTATCTTAACCACTGTCTCCTAGCCTTATCAGTCAATCTTCCAGGTGTTGCTGTCAATTTGATCGCACATGAACAATCATTTAAAAGTCAAGCACAATGTTCAAAGCAGACCTGTTTTACCAATTAAGGTACTCCTACTTTGATTTTTTAGTTAAATAACATTTGGGGAAATAGTTTTGGTTTAAGGTATAAAATTGAATAAGTATGTCAGCACCATTAATTAATTAATTAATTAATTAATATTCACTTTATTGGGAGCTCTTACAAATATCATGACATTCCATAGTTCAATCCTATCAAGCAGTATTGTGCAATTGCTACTACAATCAGTTTTGAAACATTTTATTTCTTGAACTTCCCTCTCCATCCTCACCTGACCCTTTAGGAACCCTTATTTTTTATTTTAATTTTTTCACTTATAATAGTGATTTTCTCTCATATCTTATACAATCTAGTATATCCATTCAAATACAATTCTTCTTTTGATCCCATTGAGTATGGCTATGCAGTCCTATTCCCCCTTCTCCCCATCTTTCTTTGTACCCTCAGGGAACCATTGCTCCTGTTACTGTTTCTGAAGGGTTATCTATCTTTTCTTTCATATACCAAATGATCTTAAATATACAAATGAACTTACACAAATCTAGCATGATTAATGAGATAAAGCAAATAAAAACCATAATAGTAAGGGGAGTAAATATAACTAGAGGATAGTTATGTGGTTCATCAGAGATATATCACATACTGGAAATTTTTTTCCCTTCTGTGTGGCCCTTCTGAGAGGGACTGTCCAATTCTCTTACTGGTGGGTTTAGAGTCTCCTCTACATCCATGCCCCATTCACACTGATTTGGTTGCTTGAGTTTGAACTTCTGATACCTCTTGCTATCAACACCTCATGATCACACAGGTTGGTGTGCTTCTTCCACATGGGCTTTGTTGTTTTCGTGCTAGATGGCCACTGGTTTAAGTACAAGTCAGTAAGACCCCAGGTGCTATATCTTTTAATAGCTGGGCACCACCAACTTTCCTCACCACATTTGCTTATGCACCCATTTTGTCTTCAGTGATCCTGTCAGGAAGGTGAATATCACATAATGCCACATTATTGGAACAAACTGTTCTTGTACTAAGGTAAAATTTAAGCAGAGGCACAAAGTTCACCTGCTTCCTTGTTGCATTTGCACGTATATACATACATAAGCAATTAATCCTATATTTATATATTTACATATATAAAGTTTTTCTTCTTTCCTTTTTCTTTTTTCTTTGTTCCACCCCCACTATCATGCCTCTCCATTGTTCTACTCTCAGATACAACACAATTGATTGAACATGATGAGAAAAGCTGCACCCTCCTCACCATTAATTTTAAGACATCTACTATCCTCTGTACCAGTCATTGTTGGCTACCTGCTCTCTCTCTGTAAGATTGTCTATCCTTCCTATCTTGTATGATAAACACCCCAACAACAATAACACCAACAACAGAATACATACAAGTAGTCACAAGATTAACAAGGGTCCTGACGTGGAGCAGATGAATATCTCTCTGTTAGAGATCAGGACATATTATAAAACATAAGTCCTACCCCCTTCTGGAACTTGCATTGTTTTGTGGGTTCATTCAACCTCAATGATCCCAGAAAAATCTGTGTATATGTTGAATGCTTGCAATTCTGTCTTGTGTCTTTCACTGCCTCTATGTGATTAGAATTCTTCTAAAGATTCTTTGATCAAAGCCTTAGAACTAAATATTGAAAGAAAGATGAAATAAACATTTGCAAACATTTATTATACATAAGGTATTGCACTTGTTTCTTCTGCATGTATTGTCTTGTTGAATCCATTTCCTAGAGGAGACAGTGACACTACTTCTGATAGAGATGCAGAGGAAAAATGAGATTAAACTTGACTTCTGTGCTTTAAAGGCCTCTGTACGTATTAATAAAGTTGATGAACTTTGTTACTGGAGGAGACTAAGAGATAAGAATTTCTCTATCTTACTTTATATTTTGTTGACAAAAATAATCCTTTTGTCCTACAAAAGAAAAATTAAGTCTTAACAGTGTTTTGTCTGTCTCGGCTTATTAGCTTCTGCTCTGTAGGCAACAGCGAGGTGTTGATCAGCCTGTGATTGGGAGGAAGCAGTATTTTAGGAAGGTAAAACGTAACTTTAGAGAGAAGGATGCTGCAGAAAAGCCATTTTGAGTGAGGGTTTTATAATGTTAAATCACTACCTTTCCCAGGGCAATTGTCATATAGTGGAATAAAACTTCATCACAAAGAGTGGTAAAAGTAATGGTAAAACTTCAGGATCCCTGGAGAAATGTTTTTAAGTAGGTGCTTTTGGGTAGTACTCAGACGACATCATACAGTAAAATGTGTGATGCGGTGTAGGGGATAGGCAGCACTGATGGAAGAGGAAGAGAAATACAAAAGTTTAAGGCACAGAGGTAATAATTTCTGCCCATAATCCTGCAGTAATAGTGATTGTGAAATTAGACACCCAGGATGGTGTTCACTGGAGAATTAGTAAGCTCCAAACCGATGTAGTTTTTTAGGGTCCACAATAAGGAAAACTCTCTCTATCTGTCACACACACATAAACACACACACACACACACACACACACACACACACCAACAGCAGCACAGCAAAGAGTTAAATCACAGTTTTATTAAAGCATAGACTCTTCAAATGAAATGAAGTGAGTCCCTCTTGTGAATCGAGAAGGAGCAATTTAAGCATAGATAAAATTAAATTCTCTCCAGAAGTGAAGTGGGTCGTCCTTCTCAAGTTGAGAAGGGATATTGTCTAGGGGAATGTTTCTAGTCTTTAAAGGGCATTTTTAAAGGAGGTTGGGGGTTGTCTTATCATTCTAAAGATAGTCAAGGAACATTGCAGTCAGTTCTGTGTGTACTTAGGTCTTACACATCTTTTCTTTCTGTTTTTACTGGGCTGTACTGTGGGCCAGCATGTCTCAGAATGTTTCAGGTTTATCTCAGAATATCGTCCTGCATCAAGATTTTCACTAGGGCCTGGCTTCATGGTTAAACTGTCTGTCAAGCCAGTTCTCACAGAGTCCTTTGTTCATAACTTGTTCTCACATGGTCCGTTGTTTATTCCCTTAGTAGGCAGGCAGAAGCCCCTGTCAGTGCTATACAATGAGTCGATGCCTTTTCAGATACACAGGATGAGCAGGTTTGGGAGGGACATTAGAGATCTACTCACAAATATATATAGGTTAGACAAAGAATATTTATACATATGTACTTACCTATGCTGTAAATAATGTGATGATGGAGCATACAGGGGACAATGTTTTGAAGTTCCTTAGATAAAAACAAATACCCTGAGGGAAGGAATCACTGGACCAATGTGCTCTGGACCATACTTTTGGGGGACACCAAACTCTACTGGCGTAATGTGGTCCACAAAATCAGTGCTCTACATTTGACCCTGGCGAGCAATGTTTGGGGTCTTAAAAGGTTGTGAGCTACCAGCTAAGGTTCAACTACTGGTCTTTCCTTGTCTGAAGGAAAAAGGAGTGAAGATCAAGAAAACATGGAAACAGTTCGACCAATGGACTGATGGACCACACAAACATCCACAGTCCCGAGACCAGAAGAACTAGATGGTGCCTGGATACTGCTACCAAGTGCTCCAAAAGCGATTACGTTGGAATCTTATGCAATCTCATGATCAGATCGTATTGGCTAGAGGAAGAGCTAAAGTGGAACAAAACCAAGAATCACAAAGGACACCAGGATTATGGATTGCATAGAGATTGGTTGAACCTAAGCCTCTATGTTCCTTAGTCATTCTTCAGGTTTAAAACTGAACTCATGCCCAAGGTTCCATTTCCAAACAATAGACAGGTTTTAAAGGGAAGCAGCAATCCCAGTGAACCCCACCCACCTCAGAATAGTCCAGCATTAAAGATGAAAAGGGCAGCATTCACCCAGGGACAAGGTCTAGAAGAGTTAGGCAAGAAGGGGGAATGGAAGCAGGAAACATGGGGAAGACATGGTGGAGTCAGTGATGGTGATGCTCCCTTGAGGGGGTTGTGATGAAGAGATGAAACCAACTATTTAGGAATTGTTGAATGGAAAACTGATGTCCTGTTCTGTTAATGGTCACCCAATTTTTAATACAAGTTTAAGAAAGATTTTAAAAAGAAAAATGTCATAGGCTTCCTGTAGAGCATTTTTCTCTCTTGGTTAGGGTCTCATTTTATAAAGGTAGATACAAGGATTCATCTGGTTTTTCCTATTCTGGAACCAGAACTTTGACTCCAGTAGTTTGGGAAGGAGCCAACTATTTTGGTCACTCCTGGGTGTGTTCTTTCTTTAGAGACTTTGTAAAGACTCAAAACTATCTTCTTCAGAGTAACTGTGTCTGGCCTCTAGGGCTGTATTTCTGAACCATTGTGTGTATGTGCATCTTCCAAAGTAGCCCTTTCAAGAAATTAAGCCCCCCACCATGGATTAAGAAGTACTCGTGGTTATAGTTTATTAAAATAACAAGATGCAGTTTATTAAAATAAGATGCAGGTTCAGCGAAGCAAAGAGGCACATAGGCAAGATCCTGGAGTGGTTCACGCTTCTCATTGACCTCTCCAAGGGAACAGCTCAGACCACCCTTCCTTTGACAACAATGGCGAGTGACAGCGCACACGGAATGCTGCCAACCAGGGAAGGTCACCCAAGTCTTGGTGTCCAGAGTTGTGAGTGCGGTTCAGTTGTGCAAAACTGATTGCCCATATGGCAGACCTAGATCTCCATACACCTCAGAGATTGAGTTGATACTGTATGGCTGTGATGAATAAGTTCTTTTATGCAAGTTTTTACGTTTATCACTTAATTGAAAAGCAATTTTATTGTGATTTGGAAGAGGGCTTACAGAGAAAATTAACTTTTCATCCCAAAACTCACATTTAGTCTCTTCTTATTGATTGGGATCCCCACAATGTAACGTTACTAATCCCAGTTCCTCCTTGAGTTTCCTGTTGACATTTTTCTTTTCCTAATATTTCCTGTCTTCTGAACTTCTGATCATGAAAGGCTGTTCTCAGCAGTGCATATACCCATAGTGTGATTTTTCACTATGTACATCCCCATTCTTTGCCTGAAAATTGAACTATGGGCATGATTTCAGTACCAAGTCTTTTAAAGGTTGTAAGGAGAAACTAGTCCCTGGAGAAGGATATCCTGTTTGATAAGGTAGAGGGGCCACTTAAAAGAGGAAGGCTTTCAAGATGGATTGACCCAGTGGCTGTAAAAACAGGCTCAAGCAAAGGAACAATTGTAAGGATGGCACAGGATTGGGCAGTACTTTGTTCTGTTATACACAGGTTCCTATGGTTTCGGACCAGTACAATGACACCTAACAACAACAACAACAAAGCCATAGGTACACTGTAGCTAATTATTGACTGTGGTTCTTTTGAAGTGCATAAAATATCATAATATCTAAGTATTTTTTTGTTTTTTTTTTGGGGGGGCATCACTGCCCTCTGGTGGGAGGCCCAGCCTTGCTCCTGGAGAGCTGCTGTTGCTGGGCTTGAACTGCCAAGCCAGTGGGCCACAGTCCCGCACTCAACCACTATGCCACCGGGGCTCAGCCCCAATACCTATATATTTTTGCCCCCTAACAACCAATGAGTACGTCATCCGAGGTCATTTTTCCCTTATGGATAATACATGCTTTAGGATGTGAATTGAAGTTCCTGCTAGTTGAAAGATTGAAGGCTTCAGTCCACTAAGAAGCATGTAGGCAGACAGATAGGGTAATCTAATTTTCTAGAAGTTAGCCATTGGCATTAATATGAAACATAATCCTACTCATGCATTCGTGCATTTTCATGTGTGGGTATGAATCCAATGACAGCTGGCTACATAATAGATTATGCAAGAGTTCTAGTGCTCTGTGATTATATCAAAGCCAAACAAAACTAAATGCAATAACTGCCATTGAGTCAATTCTGACTCATGGTGACCTTATAGGACAGGGCAGAACTACTCCTGTGGGCTTTCAAGACTGCAACTCCTTATAAAAGTAGAAAACTACATCTTTCCCTTTGCATAGTGGCTTGTAGTTTTGTACTGCTAATCTTGCAGTTAGCCACCCAAAGTGTAACCACTATGCCCCCAGGGCTCCGTAATATACATATAAGCTTTAAAAAGATCATGGAACAATGGAATTAAAAGATAGTGGGATTTTTCCATGGATTCTTTGACATGCCCTCATAGACACAAACACACACACGTACATGAGATACATGAGACAAAGTCTAAAAACATATCTGAAAGCTATTACCTTGTGTATTATTGACTATGCAATGGCTTTGACTGTATGGCTCAGAACACACTATGGATCACATTGAGAATAACAGGAGCTCCAGAAACTTAATTTTTCTTCATGTGGAAACTCTTCTTGAACTAAGAGGCAGAACCAGAGACTGCTGTATAGTTTCCTTTCACTGTATTTGATCTTCATGCTGAGCAAGAGACTATGAGAAGTTGTAGAATATGAAGAAGAATGAGGTGTCATGATTAGAGGAAGACTAATTAACAACCTATAATAGACAGATGGAAAAATCACGTTTGCTGACAGAGAGAATGGCTGGAAGCATTTGCTGATGGATACCAAGTTTGACAGTCTTGAGCATGGGTCACAGGTCATTGTAAAGAAAAGAAAACCTCCACAATTGGACCAAGAGACAACAGCTTGGTAAATAGAGAAAAGACTGGGGTTGTCAAGGATTCAGTTTTATTTGGATCCACAACCAAGGCTAATGTATGCAAATGCAGCTGATGTTTTAATACTTACCTATATTATGCAGCTCTGCCTACCTCACTTATTCCAATAGGATTTTTTTTAGTGGATTCTTTTGGATATTCTTTCTACAAAATGTGATCTGTGACTCGAGATGAATTTTACTCCTACCTTTTAAATTTGGAAGCATTTTAGTTCCCCCTTCCCTCCACCCTGTAGTATTATGGATTAATTCTCCTGGATACAATCTCCAGGGGGATATTGACTTGAGCTGAAAAGCATGGACTTGCCTTGCTCCTAACTGTAAGAGAAACCCTTTCAGTCATTAAGCTGTAGATTTCTCATAGATGTCCTTTATCTGGTTGAAGGAGCTCCTTTCTGTTCCTAGTTGTTGAGTGCTTTTTTTCAATCATGAAAGATGGTTGGCTTCTTTATTTTTTATTTTTTTTTAACTGTTGGCTTTTTTCAAATGCTTTTTCTGCTTCATTTGAGATGACTGTGCAGTTTTCCACTATATTACATTAATATGATGTGTTCCTAGGTTTATCCCAATCTGCATTTCATTTTGGTGAATGTTGTGAATCTTTTATTTTGATTTGGGTGAAGGTTTATAGAGCATATAATCAGTTTTACACTCAACGACTCACATGCATTTATTTTCAGCCCACCACTGCAATCCTCTCAATATGCTATTACTTATTCCATGTTAACCCTGCCTATTTTACTTCATTCCTTCTTCTTTCCTAACCCTCTGGACTCAGTTCTTTGATTAAATGCTGCTCTCTTGATTATCAATGGTTCATTTTCTTACCAGGGGGGTGAGTTTCATTCCAGACCAGAAGAATGACAAAGAACTATTATCTTGGGAGTTCCACCATTCTCTGCCTGGCTATAAGCCTGGCTTGTTCTATGATTTTGGGTTTTGTTCCACATTCTTTTTCCTCTCTCTTCAGGGCCTTTGAATATCATCTCTTTCAGAGATGTTGGGCACTATGTAATTCTTCTGATCTCAGGGTGCTGGGGATGGATGATGATTATGCTTCCATGGCTCTTTTTAGCTTCATCATTCTTCTTTTCCCTGGACAGAGAGAGAACAGTAATTGCATCTTAGAGGACTGCTCACAAGCTTTCAAGATGTACTCCTATTCACCCACATAGGTTGTAGAACATTGTCCTAGTGAACTGTGCTATGTCAATTGATCTTAGTGCTCTCTGAGGCTATGATCTTCTACTCTCAGGCTCAGCAACTCCTTTCCTTAAAGTGTTTGGTTTTGTGTAAGACACTTTCAAAACTTTACTTTCAATATGTTCAAACACATTCACAGATATATTTTTAGTAAAAGGAAACACACACATACAGATTTCTGTCAAACCAGACATATTTGTGGTATACTTGTACTGTGTCTCCCCTACCTATTTACTTTGTGTGTCTTTCCAAAAATCTAATTGTATACAAATCACTGTTATAGCAGGTCAAGCCTGCAACATCATGAAGTGGCTTAGAAGAACTGCTCATTATCTGCCATTCAGTAAGCCCTTGACTCATGTTAGCCCATGATGCACAGTAAACAGAACTCTTCCCAGTCTGGTGGTCTCACTCTCTCATTGGTTATGGATTCCACTGTTGTGATCTAGAGGGTTTTATTGCTTGATTTTTGGAAGTAGATCACCAAACCTCCCTTCCTATTTGACCTTAGCCTGGAAACTCCACTGACACCTGTTCAGGCTCATAACACCCAAGGCTACAGTGACTGACTAGTTGGCTTCTCCTAAGGTTCAATGACTGGAAATTTGAATGTGGGTCTCTTGTTTTTTTGAATCACTACTACCTACATATGGAGATGAGCTTCAAAGAGTAAACTGAAAAAAAATGAGAACATGAATCTCTGAGCGCTTGTTTCTTTGAACTTTAAAAAATTATGAATTGGAGTTTAATACAGGTATCATATCATTCCATTGTTTAATCACATCCAGCAGAATTGGACAGTTGCTACCACTTTCCAAGCATTTTTTTCTTTCTGTACCCCTTGACATTGTTTTCCCTTCTGTAAGAGAATGTCGCTTCACCTATTGATGGACTTTGGGTGCCCAAACTGTACTCCCCCTCATTTATAATGATATAATTTTAGTTCTTTGATGCCTGACATTAGATCCCTTCAACAGCTCATGGTCACACAGGTTAGTGTGCTTCTTCCATGTGAGCTTTGTTGCTTCTGAGCAGGATGGCCGCTTGTTTACTCAAGCCTTTAAGACCCCAGCAACTGTACCTTTTGATAGACAGAAACCGTCAGCTTTCTTTACCACATTTGCTTATGCACACATTTGTCATCAGTGTGCATAATTTGTCATCATATCAGGAAATTGAGCTTGCAATATTATAATTTTTAGTTCTTCTGGCCTGATACTGATCCCTTTGACACCTCGTGGTCCCACAAACTGGCATGCTTCATCCATGTGGGTTTTGTGGCTTCTGAGCTAGATGGATGCTTGTTAACTTTTAAGCCTTTAAGACCCCAAACGCTACATCTTTTGATAGTCAGGCACCATCAGCTTTCTTTACCACCTTTGCTTATGCACACATTTGTCTTCATTGATTGTGTCGGGAAGGTGAGCATCATGGAATGTCAATTTAATAGAACAAAATGTTCTTGCACTGAGGAAGTACTTGAGTGAAGGTCTAATGCCCATCTGTTGTCCTACTACTAACCCTCTAAGTATATGCTTATTGATATATTTCCCCATTGTCACATATAAATACATAGGGGAACCAATTTCAGGGATTTACATATAAATTCCTTTCTGGTGCATGGATAACAGGGAAGTCAGTGAAGGGACACATTGGACAGTGTATTATATGAAAAAGTAATAACAATTTGTAAATTATTAAGGATTCATTGGGGAGGGGGAGGGAAGGGAAATATAGGGAGCTGGTACTGGGGGCCTGAGTGGAGGGAGGATGTTTTGAGAGTGACAATGGCAACAAGTGTGAAAATGTGGCCTGCATACAATTGATGTATGTACGGATCATGATGGGAATTGTATGATCCCCCACTAAAATGATTCTTAAAAAAAGGGAGGGGGAGAGAGGAGCTTATACTAAGGGCTCAAGTGGAAAATATTTGGAAATGAATATGGCAACATGTGTACAATATGTTTGATACAAATGATATATTGAATGTTATAAGAGCTGTAAGAACCCCCAATAAAATAATTTTGAAAACAATCAAAAAAAAAAAAAAACCTTGATTCTGCTCATAGTGACCCCATAGGACGGGGGGTCCCATGAGTTAGGCCTCATAGAACTGCCCCTGTAAGTTTCCTAGACTGTAAATCTTTACAGGAGTAAAAGACCCTCTTTCTCCAGGGGAATGTCTGGTGGTTTTGAATTGCTGAGTGTGATGGGTAGGTTTGTTATGTCAACATGGCCACAGAAGATTGGTGGATCTGTTGTGACGGCACAGCCAATGAACACGCGGGATGAATTGAAGGGCAGATATAGGAAGGGCTTTGCAAGTCTCCCCCTCTCTCTTGTTTCCGGATCTTCGGACCAGAGAGCTGCCTTGTTCGTCCTGTGCTTCGACCTCCAAGCAACACTACCCGTGGGACACCTAATCATGGACTGTGTTACTGTGAGTTGAGGATCCTTTAAGCCCTACTTCGCCACGCTTCTGGGATATACATCTCTTGAGCTGGGGACTGTTGGACTCTGTTATATGGCTGACTGTTGGTGACAGTTGGTGACAATTGGAGACTGTTGCTCTGCCATTTGCTGTCTATAACCAGATAGCCTGGATTGCTCTACAGAGGACTATTCAGCGGTGCTCAAGAATTGAAGGACTGCTAATCTTCTAGTTGCCTCACACAAGTGAGTTGCATCGAGCAATCTGTATTGCTTTATAGTTAACTTTTTCTCTTTTTATCTTATATATCTTTCTCAGTATATAAATATATAAAAAGGCATTACTAGTGTCCTGAATTTTATTTCTCTAAGAGAACCCTGCCTGATATAAGTGGTACCAGGGGTGCTTCTAGAGAAATAAAATCATAAACATGGGTCTCCTTGATTGGTTCTCCAATCCGATTAGTCTTAAGAGCACTGGTGATGCTAATTCTACACCTAAAGACATGGATAATTCTGCCAATCCTATTAGTCCATGGTGTGAAATAGCAAAGCTAATAACTGAAATAGGAGCACCGATGGATGGGGTGCTGATTCCAGGAGAAGCTCTGGGAAAACATATGTCTGATATAGTCCAGCAGTTTTGTCAAGATGCCAAATATAAGGAAGCTGGTTGGCTGGTCCTCCTTATAATGGACTATGTGATTAAGGAGAGGGATTGCCTCAGAGCCTCAGAAGCATGCTTTAAGTGCCGATTCATGGACTTGAACACGTCGGCATGTGCTACAAAGGAAAGCCTTCTTGCCTGCAGTAAAAGTGCTGATATTGCTGAGAACCAGGTCCAAAGTCTCATTATGCGAGTGGCTGAATTACAATGTCAGCTGAATGGGAGATCTAAAGCAGTGTCGGAAGCCAAAGTGAAGGCTTTGATAGGAAAAAATTGGGACCCTGAAACTTGGGATGGGAATATATGGGCTGATGATCCAGAAGAGGAGGATATTATGCCACCATTAGAAACAAGTGAACCAGCCCAGTCTATAGATTTGCCCCACCCAGCTGAAGATAGTAGTCTATTATCAACTAAAAAACCTATGCCTGAGCAGATCAAACAACCTACTCAAAGTGAAATGCCAGGTGGGGCTGCATCTCTGCCATTGCCCAAGGGAAATGACTTACAAAATAGTGCTGAGATCACCCAGGAAACACCCTCACCATTGATAGTTTCTGCTAGACCTATAACTAAAATTAAGGCAAG
>PVJH01010780.1:0-27506 GCA_004026705.1 Nesogale talazaci
TGGCCTCTCCACACACAGTAGGACTTTTGCATATTCATTCTCCAGGTGCAATTTCTTTCCTGATAAAGCTGTTCTCTATCAACCCTTGTTTCGATCTTATGTCAAACCTGAGAGGGCTGCAAGCCAACGGGACTGCCCTGTGTCTCCTGGCACTGGTGGGGGTCTCCCCATGGCTCCTCATTTCCAGGATTCAGGGTCCATCAGCAGTGTCCATTGGTGGTAGAAGCATCTCAGCACTGACAAGGATCTCTCTGACAGGACTTTCCTGGCTGCAGAGGTCTGTTTTCATCAGGGTAAGCCCATGTGGCTTCTCCTCTGGCATCTCCAGTTCCTAAAACTCAGGATCATATCATCATGCTGCCATATGTCTTGTCAGTAGAGCGTCTCCGTGGGACTGGTCCAGTCTCTTACCTCCAATTGGGAAATACCTTGAGATTTCCCAGAATTCCCAGGAGAAAGCCATGTCCACACAGAGATTTCATTGGCTGTCTCCAGATTGATAGGCTAGACTCCACTCCTACACTCCCAGTGCTGAAACTGACTCAGATAAGTGACTGCCACACCCATTATAGCAACAACGGTGTCAATTCATCTTATTGAGGCTTGTCCTCTTTTTGCTAACCCTCTACTTAATAAGCAGAATGTAGTTTTCCAGGAAATGGTCTCTTCTAATAACCATGTCCAGAGCACAGGAGACAAAGCCTTTCCATTTCTCATTTCTAGGATACATTCTGATTGTTCTTCTTCTAACGTATATTTGTTCTTGCTTCTGGGAATCCGTGGCATAGTCAGTATTCCTTACCAATACTGTAATCCAAAGGCATCAATTCTCTAACCTTCCTTACTCATTGTCCTGGGTTCACATACATATGAGGGTAATGAATAATAAGATGTTTAGTTTTTTTAAAATGCAACAGATGTCAGTTTGAGAACAAAGACTTGTTTGAGCTCAGCAATGGTATCTTCAGTCATTTTCTATGTAGGTGAAAACTGGAGAATGAATGAGGCAGAATAGTCAGAATTCTCCTGAGAAGCAAGAATGGTGGGACATCATCTCACGGACTTTGGACCTGAGACAGTGAGAGACCAGTCCCTGGAAAAGAAAAGCATACGTGGTAGAAGCCAGGAGCAGAAAGGAAGAGATAGACTCTCAACTGGCTCAGTGTCTGCAAACAAGGGCTGGGACAAAGCAATTGTGAGACTGGCATGGGGCTGCATATGGTTGCACAAAAGGTCACTGTGAATGAGGGCCGACTGGTTGATGCCTAATAAAACAAAATGAGTGGAAGAGACTCCGGGGTAATGGGTTTGGTTAGGATTTTGGCTTCTTTGAAAAAAGGCTATTTCCATCATATTTTGAGAGTCTTCCAGTTTAGGGGGTTCATCTACCTCTGCTATTCGTACAGTTTTCACTGGCAGTTTTTCTTTTTCTGTATATTTTCCTGTCTTTCTTTCTAGTCTGTTTTACTCTACTCTCCTGAACCCCTGGGTGAGCATGCAGGTATCAGAAACACTGATGGCATAGTGCCTAGCTTCAGAGATATACACAAGTCACCATAATAGGGAAAACTGACAGAGGCATCTATGATCTCCTCTCTAATTAACCTGTTCTATTTTTTCCTGCAAGCTTCTATCGGTCATTTAACTTCTAATCTTAATGTTTTTCTTATCTTTTCCATTCTATGATATTTAAACTTTAAATATATACATTCAATTTCTATAAGCAAGATTATAGATCCTGCAGGACAGCTGCACCCATCTGCAACACTGTCAGAAGCTAGATTGTAGAAGGCATCCCATCCTGACAGAGTTAAGAAGTTGGCACTGCATCATAGCATCACGACTCATAATGAATAAAGAAACAATGATACATACACACAATGGAATACTAAGGATCCCTAAAAAACAGTGATAAAAGCCTGAAGCACCACATGGCATGGAAGGACCTGCAAACCATTACGCTGAGTGAATTAAAGCAATAAAAAAAGGACAAGTATTGTATGAGTGAACTACTTACTATAAGAGGAAACACTAACTTAACAAAGCCTAGGAACCAATTCCTGAACAAAAGGAAAGAAGGCTGCCCACCAGCCATGAACCACACATCACCTCCCTTTTGTGTAGGTCACAATCACATGAAGGAGGAGATCTCACATTGTCTGAGGCCATTTCTTCAAGAGGGTGAATTGGGAGATGACCAATCGCTTGAGGCTAACTGATATGTGAAATAGAGACCCAAAACCTTTTTTAAAAGATATATATGCCAAGAAGATTTAAAAAGAAGAAGGAAAAGAATCATGACTATCCCTGGAAAGGACATTGAGCACTGCTATCATTTTCTGTGGTTGATGTTCAAGAAGCTCAGCATAATTTCTCCATCTCAGGGTAAGCAGTGAGAACTTCCAGTCCCACATCAGACTGGGCAGTGCAAGTATCATTCATCAGGTTATGTTCTTGAGGTGTGTGTATGTGTGTGTTTGTGTGTGTGTGTGTGTGTGTGTGTGTGTGTTGGGGGTGAGCGATTCTTCTTTACTGTTGAAGTTGTTGTAGTTGTTGCCATCTCGCTGATTTCAACTCCTGGTGACTTTTTCTTTCTTTTTCTTTTTTTTCGTAGGGGAGCGTGTGAACGTACTCCCCCACTACCACAAATTACGCCATTGAGTTTCCCACCTTTGGGGAAATCGCAAGGGTCAGCACATCTGGAGTGTAATGGATAAGCCTTGCCCTGGGAAAACCACCTTGGCAATCCTGGTATCTCCTCTGCCCAGTAGTATGCTTGTGTTAGTCTGGGTAGACTAGAGGAACAAATTTCATAGACTCACATATCGAAATAAGGAAAGGGTTTATATACAAAAAGAATGTGACACTGAGAAGGCATTCCAACCCAGTCCAGTTCAAGGTCATAAGTCCGATATTAACCCATATGCCCAAAATCAGTCTATAAAGTCTCCTTCTGACTCACGAAGTCACGGGTCAGTGGGTGCAGAATCCCGGCAGGGGTCTTCACATGGCTTCTCAGGCTGGGGCCTCCACATGGCTCCTCGCTTCCAGGGCTCAGGGTCCATCAACAGCAGAAGCAACTCATTGCTGGCAGAGGTCTCCATGTGGCCGTCCCAGTTTCAGATATCTGGCTCCATCAGGGCAAAGCCTTGTGGTTTTTCTGCCGGCTCCTCCAGTTTCTCAGACGCTACCATCTTGTCTGTGATTAATCGTCTCTGAAACTAACTCCCAACAACTGGGGAAGATAGCTTCTCATCTTCACGAGGGAACTATCATGAGATTTCCCAGGAGTCTCAGGTGAAAGCCATGCCCACATAGAGGCCTCACTGGCTACTCAATGGCTATCTCCAGATTAATAGGCTAGACTCCACCCCTACATTTCAATCATAAAATTAACATAAGCACATGACTGCCACAATCCTCCTGGTGACTTTTTATGCGCTGGAGTAGACCTGTACTCCGTCAAGTTGTCAAGAAAATCAAGGCTGGCCTGAGTGCTACCCAGAGATGAGGATGGTGAAACTTCGTCTCATGGACTTTGAATATATTGGCAGGAGAGGCGCACCCCTGTCGAAGAATATCAGGCTTGGTAAAACAAAATAGACTCGCAAAAGAGGAAGGCCTTCGATCAGATGGATTGCACAGTAATTGCATTAGTTAACTCAAGCATGAGGGCAATGGTGAACACAGCACGGGGCTGGTCAGTGCTTTGTTCGGTTGTACACAGGGTCAACTCAATGGCACCTGCCAACCGCACTCCCATCAAAAACGGCAACAATGGAGCATGTCCTGTGAACTCTGAGAACCCTACACTGCACCTCTTCAACCCGGAAAACGAAGAGCAGTGACGCTGGAGACCTGGCAACAAGCAAAATGATCGCAGGTGTGACAGTAGTGGCGGCGCCAACACACAACAAAAGGGCACTAGCAAAGTGACAGCTTTCCAGGACTGTGGGGAGAGAACGCTGAGTGAGTGCTTCCCGGCAGCAGCTAGTCCTAAGCAGCTTTGTGGCATTTGTCTGATCAGGCAGAGGCCAACAGGACATATGTCTGAGAGGATGAGAATGAGGGAGAGATAGTGCTTCTGACTAAAAGAACTATAGTCTGAATATATTTCGTCTTGATTTTAAACTGTTCACTTCTCTATTAAACCTCATAATCAAGAGTACTATCTTGAGAAAACAGATCTCCAGGCCTTTCTTCCTCGATGCTTCTGAGTGTATCTGAACTGCCAATGTTTCAGCTAGTACTCAAATTCTTACTCACTTGTGTTCCCCAGAACAGCATTTTTCACTAGCATATAACTGTAAAAGCTTTCATCTTCAGACTGGGAAAATAGTTCCCTAAGTTCTGGATTTTCCTAGGTGTGCCAGAGTGGAAAGTATATGAAATTTCAGGACAATCATAACATCAGATGCTGCCCTGCCCCAAAGCCCCATCACCTTTTGGTGCCTATCAAGTGAATGAAAAGCTAATTGATCTGATAAGGCACTTGAGTGCCTGTTCCAATCAAGCACTAAGCTATTTGTGTACATTAAAAACAGAAGCCTATAAACTGACCACAGCAGCACTCCTTCTAATGAGTCCAAGCTGGACACTCAAGTATTTTGCTATTTTTAAAACAATCATTTTTCCATGCCTGCATTTTGTTTTACCATAGCACATATGCAGCAAGAATGTTTCCATAAACTTTAAAAATAGAACTAATGTACCCTCAGGCTAGTTTTCTCCTTGAAACTCCTTATTGTGACAACTTCAATCTATGGAATTTTTCCTCCCAGCCTTCTCATTTTATTTCAAGTAGTTTGCTGTTATTTGCTGAACATGCTGGGTGTGAGATGGCGGTCAAGACATATGGAATAGACCATGCCTGGGTTTTCTAGGGTTGTATTATGTAGGCTTTGTTTTGACTGCTTTTAAAGTCAAATAGAATACAACTTTGATACAGGTTTGTGACCAATCAATAGACAGTCTGAAGGAGTGTGAAGGGAGGGAACCTTAATGGAAAATCCAGTTAGGAGCAGGGGGAGGGGAAAGCTATATTGATCTTTATGTTGGTGGGTAAATGGGGAGGATCAGCGTCATGTGGGAAGGAAGACTCGGCAATAAGACAGAGAACCCAAGGGAAGGAGAAACTCGCTGCTAGATTCCTGGGTAGACACTTCAATTACTTTCTGTCCAATCCTCGGTGAACCACACTGTGGACTAAGCACTATAATGACCTTGGACTAAGCACTATGATGACCTGATGTTGACCTTACATGGGAACATGACATCCCCTATAGGCCACACCACAAGCGCTCAACATGGAACCCCAACTAGGCCCTCCCACAAAATTAGCTGTAGCCCTTGGATTTAGGACTGGAATTCTCTGATGAGAGAAGAAACTACGGAGGGCCACTCCAAGACTGTGGGATTGGGAGCGGAGGGCATCACTGGACCTTTATTGGGATCCCTAGGTTAGTGGGCATCCAATGAAAGGGGGCCCAGAACCACCATATATTTACGATCATATGGCCCTCCTTACAGTAATACGACATATGTCAATCTGAGAGGCCAAGACTTGCCCTCATAAGGAGCATTACAGGAGATCTCTGCCTGGCACCAACCCTCACATCCAGCATAAATGCAGTTCAATCATTTAAGATTTCAGTCTGTACAAACTCACAGATTATGGCTCCCGCTGATCTATACTCCTTTTCTTAACAGTACCTTAAATTCTATGCCACTGGACAAGTTATGCTGTTATCAATGAAATCATCTTACACCCCAGGAGGATGATTGATACTTTCTTCCCCCAACCCCTGCCCCGCCACCTAAAACGACATGATAATACAGACCGCCAAAGTAAACCACAGGTACAACCTGCAGACCAGCAGATGGCCTCTGGGATCCCACATAACAGTGTCCCCAATCCAAGAATTTAGTTCTTATTACATGGTCTTGCTGGATACTCACCTTCCTGAAGTGATCACTGAAGATAAGGGTGCTACAGCAAAGTGTGGGGAAGGAAAAAATGATGCCTGGCAAGTCACTGGAATAGTGTTCAAACAACAGCCATCTAAGTCAGACATTAACTAAGTTACATGGAAGAAGCACGCCCGTCTGTGTGATCCAAGTATGACAAATAGCAATCCAAATATGATGAAGGAAAGTTATCAGAGCTTAAATTGTGAGCACTCGATTTGTAGATGGCTAGGGAGGACAGTGAAAGCCCAAAACCCAGCTGTAGAATATCTAGTCAGATTGTGCCTCTGGCAGATTCCCTTTGACCATCGACCAGGGACTCGAACATCTTTACTATCAGACAGAGATGGTGGAGGGAGCTATGGTATATATATATGGGGAACAATAGAGCAGGTCTGTGAAGAATGGATATTGGATGGCAAGACACCAGTTCAATAAGTGGATGACAAAAGACCACAGACTTTTTGAAGCAGACCTTGGCAATGACCCAACAATAGAGGCGGCTCATGTGAGAGCTGCTTCACTGATCCACACACTAATTCCACACAACATAAACCCCTGCCTTTTAGAGAGAAGGAAAACACCTCTCTCCCCTCAAAGGTAAGAATCCCAGCCCTGCCTTGTTGCTTTCTCCACATCAAGAAATCTTTCCACAATGACCTTAACCAAACTTTCTACAGTAAGGTGACCAGACCTACCCTTTTATAACAATTTGTCCCGGGTTCTAAGGTATTTTAAAATTAAATAAATATATTGCAATACTATTTTGCATTCTATGAACATTTTTGTAGCTCCATATAGACCAAATTTTTAATCAATGTGTTAGTCTGGGTAGACTACAGAAATAAATTCTTAGACACGCATATGGATATAAGGGTAAGGTTTATATACAAGAGGAATGGAACATTGAGAAAGCATCCCAACCCAGTTGTATCAGAGAGGGTTCTCTAGAGAAATAAAACCAGTTCACTCGTAATTTTCTTTATATATTTTTATGGAGAAAAGGGTATATAAGATAAGAAAGAAACAGTTAACTATCTATAAAGGAGTACAGATTGCTCGGTGCAACTCAATATCGTGAGACAGCTAGAAGACTGACAGTCCTTCAAGTTTTGAGGGCTGCTGAGTTGTCCTCTGTAGAGTAATTTGGTCTATCTTCATAGGCAGCAAACAGCAAAGCAGGTCACCAACAGTCAGCCAGATGACACTGTCCAACAGCCCCCAGCTCAAGAGATGTATCTCCCCAGGAGCGTGGCAAAGTAGGGCTTGAGGGAACCTCAACTCACAGCTCCACAGTTCACGATTAGGTGTCCCACGAGTAGTGTTGCTTGGAGGTCGAGGCACAGGACGAACAAAGCAGCTAGCTGGTCCGAAGATCCAAAAGCAAGAGAGAGGGCCAGACTCATTGAGCACTTCCTATCTCTGCTCTTCAATTCATGCCGTGTTCATTGGCTGTGCTGTCACAACAGACCTACCAATCTTCTGTGGCCATGTTGGCATAACAAACCTACCCATCACACCAGTCCAGTTCAAAGTCCAAAGTCCATTATTAGCCCATATGCCTGATACCAGTCTATAAAGTCTCCTTCCAATTCATGAAGTCACAGGCCAGTGCGTGCAGAATCCTGGCGCTGGCAGGGGTCTCCCCAGGGCTCAGACTCCATCGATGGCATCCAATTGTAGTAGAAGCAACTCAGCACTGGCAGGAGTCTCCACGTGACTTCTCCAGCTTTAGAGGTCTGGTTCCATCAGGATAAGGCCATATGGCTTCTCCTCCGACTCCTCCAGTTCCTCGGACACTGCCATCCTGTCTTGTCAGTGATTCAGTATCTTGGAGACTGAATCAAGTCCCTCTTCTTCAATTGGGAAAGTACTGCAAGACTTCCTAGAATTCTCAGGAGAAAGCCATGTCCACACAGAGGCCTCATCGACTACTCAATGGCTCTCTCCAGATTGACAGGCTAGACTCCACCCCTACATTTCAATCATGAAATTGATATCTCGAATACATGACCACCACAATCAAGAACCTCTTCCCCCGTTCCCCCACCCCGGTCAAAGGTGTCCCTCTTAAAATCTGATTGCATTATTTTACAAGGAAGCATGGCATCCACTCTCCATCCAGTGAACCTTGACTGTTCATTTAGCCAGAATCTTCAGTCTCTGGACAATCTCCATGCTTCTTACAGGTGAGACTCAAATAAATGTAAGACACGATTTTCTTCCAACAGCCAGTGTTGCAAAAAGGAAACATATGTCCAATGAGATACTCTGGGAAAGTAAGAACATAGTGTGGGTATGACACAATCTTACTGGCTGTGGCCTCTCTCTGACCTGCTCGGGCTACACAAGAGAGGAGACTCCACCTCCAGGCAAACCCAAGACTGATTGCCACAAGGCAGAGGTCACACATGCCTCCACCCTCCGTCTTCCTTTACCTATTCTGCTCCAACCACGCCTGCCACAGCATGCTATATCTCTGCTCAGCACTATCATTCACTGCATTTACCAAAAAATGTATAATTGTATGGGTTTATTATAGGAGTTAATAAGTTACCATAAATGAAGGTGAGTGAACAGTAAGAATACAGTCACCTCTGAATCTTCAGCCAGGCTTCTGCTTCTCAAGCTTGTGGTTACTTGGCCTCTGCTTCGGTGGGCCAGGCTGCCAGCCCACTGCTCTATCAAATAGCCTCATAGTCTATGCACCGTTCCTCAATTCTGCTTGCCTCGATCTCAGCAGCCTGACTCCTTTGTTCTGCCCCATAATGTCTGTGCCACAGCCATTGGTACCCCTGGTCTCTGCCTCTCCCACTTCAGGTAGAGATGTTGAAAGTGCTTTCCTGGTGACCTTTTTTTTGGATGGTCCTGGGATTGTCTGTGTGTGTCTGAGTCGGCTCTTATACGCAGGGGGGGGGGGTGTGTGGAATTTTTCCTTTCAGTCGACCACGTTGTTGTTGTTGTCATTAAATGCCACTGAATCAGTGTTTACTCATAGTGCCCTCTGTACAACAGAACAAAACACTGCCCAGTCCTGCACCATCATCACGCTGCTCTTCTGTTCTAGCCCCTCACTGCAGTCACCATGTCTGTCCCTCTTCTTGAGGGTCTTCCTCTTCGTCACTGTTTCTCTTCTTGATCAACCAGGATGTCCTTCTCCAGGGGCAGGTCTTTCCTGGTACCATGACCAACGAATCGAAGATAAAGTCTCCCTATACCCACTCCGAAGGAACACTGAAGCTGTGCTTCTTCCAAAATAGGCGCATTGATTTTTTGGCAGTCTGTGATACTGTCCATATTCTTCAACAACCTCATAATTCAAAGGCATCAATTCTTCTTTGGCCTTCCTTATTCCATGTCCAACTTTCACAGGCATGTGAGGCAGTTGAAAATACCATGGCTTGAGTCAGGTACACCTTAGTCCTCAAAGGAACCTCCTTGCCTTCCAACACTCGGTAGAGTGTGGAGATACACAACCAACTTACCCGATGCTGTGTCATTTGATCTCTCAACTGCTGCTTCCATGAGAATTGATGTGAATCCACGCAAAAGGAAAGCCTTGAAAATTTCAACTTTTTCTCTGTTTGCCACATTATTACCTATTGGTCCAGTTGTCAGAATTCCGGTCTTCTTTATATTGAGTTGTTAATCCATTATAAAGGCTGCTCTCTTTAATCTTCATCAGCAAATGCTTCTAGTCCTCCTCACTTTCAGCAAACAGGATTGTGTCAGTTGTGTATGGAAGGTATCACAGTCTTCATAAAATCCAACTTCTCTGATTATTTGCTCAGCATAAAGATTGAGGAAGTATGGTGAGAGGATACAGCCCTGATGCACCTTCTTGATTTTTTTTTGTTTTTGTTTTGTTTTGTTTTGTTTTTTGTTTTGTTTTGTTTTGTGGGCATCACTGCCTCTGGTGGTCGGGGGTGCTACCCAGCTGCTGCTGGATTTGAACCGCCAAGCCCACAGGCTTACAGTTCCGCACTCAACCACTTACGCCACCGGGGCTCAGCCCCGCACCTTCTTGATTTTTTAAGCCATTTCCTTGTTCTGTTCACAGAACTGCCTGTGGGTCCATGTACAGCTTGTGCATGAGCATTGCTTGCTGTTCTGGGATCCCCATTCTTCTCAAGACTGTCGAGAGTTTGTGAGGATCAACACACCAAATGTGTTGGCATACTCCATAAAATACAAGTAAACATCTATTTAGTATTCTTTGTTTTCAGTCAAGAGCTGACACCAGCAATGTTGTTCCTTGTTTCCTGTTCTCTTCTGAATCAACTGTGAATTTCTTACAGCTCCCTGTGAATGTGCTATTGCAACCTTTGTTGGATGATCTTCAGGAAAATTTTCATTGCCTGCAATATTAGTGCTATTATTCTATAGAATTTGCATTTTGTTAGGCCACTTTTCTTTGGAAGAGGTACAAATATTAATCTCTTCCAGTTAGTTGCCAAGTAGCCTGTCTTTCAAAGCCCTGGCATAGACAAGTAAATGCTTCCAGTTTTCTTTGGCTTATTGACACATTTCAATCGATATTCCATCAATTCCTGTAGCTTTTTTTTTTTTTTAATTAATGCCTTCGGTGCAACTTGGGCCTATATTTTCAGTGCCATTGGCTCTTGATTATCTGCTACTTCTTGGAAAGGTAGAAAACCCTCTACATTTTTTTTCTTTTTTGGTACAGTGGTTCTGTCAGCCGGTCGTATCCCCCAAAGAAGCAAAGAGTGGTGTTTGGTCCACATCCTCTATTTGAGTAAAGACTTAATTCTACCTTCATCTTGTCTATTAGCATAGCAGAGACCATCTTCTAAAATGAGATTTATAGCCATAAGCATAAGGACTAGAATTTAGAGTACCTGACAAAAGGGATGGTTAGAAAGACTCTGTGGCTTTTAAGGCTATATTTAAGTCATTGGGTACATCTCAGAAGGGTAGAATGATACTTGACAACCAACCAAGACTGAGAGATTTTGGTACACAAGGTCTTGAAAAGGGCAGTTCTATTTTAACATGTAGGGTTGCTATGAATGAGAATCAACTTAATGGCACTGAGTTTTTGGTTTAAGGTTCCAAGATCCCGTTGGACTAGGAGAGTCAGCAGAGCATGTTGGTATCATATCCATGCAGCTACAAAGAAGTTACATCACTTCAGTAAGTTTACTGTGCCAGAGGGCAGCTGGAAGATTATTCCCCTAGCTGCTCTGCTCCTATAAACTTCTGCTGTCAATGATTGAGATTTGGTGATCCTGCCTGACAGCACGGCATGAGAGAGATGACTAACGTATTTCTACCCTGGCCCTTCACAGAGGTAATCACTGGAAGTGGTAAATATAGAGATGTAGGCCTGAGGAGTCACTATATATTCTGTTCCCCAAGCTCAAGACAGCACTTCTCAGTCATCAGTAGTCCTGTGTACAGATGTCCATGGCTGTCACATAGCCTCTACTCTTTTAATTTGCACCCATAACATCAGGGGCATTTTCTTTAACTAGTTGACTTAAGGAGAATATCATTTAAATCATTTTGCATGGCTTTCTAATACTATTCAAAAGTGAATAACTTCAGCATCACAACCCCACAGCAGGAAGATTCTGACAAATACTATTCATTGAAAATCTTTAAAGAAAGAAGAAAATCTTCCCAGTGGGCAGAACTTTTCACAGTGCACCTGATTATTCATTTGAAAGAGGAAATGGCTAGCGATATGGAGCTACACAGGTTATAGGAAGTCTAGTCTTAGCTGCTGTTTTAGTGTACAAAAGGAACTGCAAACCTCACATATAATTTAAGGAGAACATTTATGAAGTCCCTGGGGGCATGGTTGTTGTGCATTGTGCTTCGAACTTCAATATCAGCAGTTAGAAATCATGTCCTACTCTAAAGCAACCCATAAAGAATTACAATCTCAGAAGTTCACTGAGTTCTACCCTGTGCTACAGCCACTAAGAGTTGGCAACAAGTCAATGGCATTGAGATTCATTTGGGTTTTGAAAGCAGGTCAAAGACAAAAACACTTTGTCTAGATGAGGGAGAGCATTAGCACAAGGCCATAATGGGGTACAAAGACTCTTAACCACATAGTCACTTAAATAGGACAAGAAGTCCTGGCAGCATGGTGAGTTACCTGTTGGGCTGCAGAAGGTCAGCAACTGAAACCCAGTCCCTCTGCTGGGGAGGGCTGAAGGTTTGTAATCCTGTGAAGAGTCGCAGTCTCAGAGACTCACAAGAACAGTTCTGCCTTGTCTTAAAGAGGTCCTGTGAGTTGGAATCAACTCAATGGCAGTGAGTTATTTTGGGATTTTTTTCTTTCTTTTTGGTCACAAAGATCATATCTGGTGACAAATCTACACATCACAGGTAGGACTACAGAGGCAGGAACAGAACCATGGCTGGTTAGACAGAAGGGCTTACTGATTCATCCAGGGCCTTCCACCCAAGGCAGTCAGGGGATAACTAATGACTCCACAACCCCAGTAGAGTCATCTCCATCAAGGACACACTCGGGCAAGCCCTTAAGGGAAGGTGCCCTTCCCTGGGCTGGCTAGGAGGGGTGGAGGTATTCTACTTTCCAATCCACTGTGCCTGAGGTGAGAGGGCTCACTCAAACAACACCAACAGCAGCAAAATTCACTTCTAGCTCATTGACTCTAACTGAGATTCTAAGGGTGCTGACACTCTATGACAGAGTAGAACTGCCTCTCTGGGTGTCCCAGACTGTCACTCGTTCCAGGAGTAGAAAACCTCATCTGTCTCCCTCAAGGACATTGGTGATTTCCAACTGCTGCCCACTTTTAACCCATGATGCCTCCAGGGCTCCTAAGACTTCTCACACCTCCAATTAACAGTCAGAAGCAATTCACTGGAGGTTTCAAACCCCAGTGGGAACTTGACCAATGGAAGATGTTGTGCTTCCGTTCATAACTTTCTGCTCAGCATTTAAACTGGATCATGCAATGGTTAGTTAGGGACTCAATCTAAGCAAGATTAGACAATTAGGGGCAAAGGAAATTGACCAGACGCCTGCAATTTGTACAGAAAGTGAAAATACTTCTGACTCATGTCAATCTTGACCAAAAAGAAACCTTGAGGGAGATTTTAATAATTAGGTGAACATGCTGATCTCCTCTGTGGCTCTTCATCAGTCGTTTCTGCCTTTGCCCATTGAGCTCTCAGCCATGATAGGGATGAAGCTGGTCTGACTACCCCATGAGCTTTCCTGCATTGAAGGAAATGGGCAGTTCTTTTACCTATTTGCTAATGTAATAGCATAAGGCCTCACAGGATCATTAATGGTAAAGTAGGCAATAAAGTCCACACGAAAAAAAGAGATCCCACAAATGGCCTCAAAGTCACTCTTGAGACCTGATAATTGCAGCGTTTTGTTCTGACCCCTCTACTGTCTGTGACTCATTTCCTGCCTTGAATCAGTCTTTGTAAAGTAGCTGCTACACTCTTAGGGCGGTTCCAATTATACACAGTTGTTTTGAGTAGAGCTTTAGGACTGAGGAAATTCTTTTATGGTACTCAGACCTCTTAAGTCCCCCTTTCTTCTTGTATTTATTTATTTGTTTGCTTATTTTTAAATCATTTTATTGAAGGCTCTCACAACTCTTATCAAAATCCTTCTATCCATTATGTCAAGCCCATTTGTACATTTGCTGTCATCATCATTCTCAAAACATTTTCTTCCTACTTGAGGCCTTGGTATTTCCTCATTTTCCTCTCCCTCCCTGCCCCCTCCATGTCCCCTCTTTTTCATTCCAGTTTTTTTTGGGGAGGCATCACTGCTCTCCGGTGGTGGGAGTAGGAGGCCCAGCCCCACTGCTGGAATTGAACCTCCGTCCCAGTGGGCCGCAGTCCCGCGCACAACCACTACGCCACTGGGGCTCAGCCCTCATTCCAGTTTCATAAATGATTTTAAAACTTTCAAATACAAAGGACAAGGCCAACTCCTAAATCCCTTGGTAGCTGCCAGCATGTTCCAACATCTACCAGCAACTGTCTTATCTCATCAGGAGAAAATGACAGCCTTGAAGGCTTGCTCAAGATTCTGAAGGTATCTTTGCCTCTCCTCTGCTTTGTTCTCCACACCTACTTACTTAGAAAACCAAACACAATCACCCTTTGCGGCAGAACTGTTTGGTTTCCAATACTGCAAATATTTATGGAAGTAAAAAAAGTGTGTTAGTCCGAGTAGATTAGAAAAATAAATTCACAAATACATATATGGATATAAGGGAAAGGTTTATATACAAGAGGAATGGAACATTGAGAACGCATCCCAACCCACTCCAGTCCAAGGTCATAAGTCTCATATTAGTCCAAATGTTGGATACCATTCTATAAAGTCTCCTTCTGACTCACGAAGCACATGCATGCGACAACACGAGGACAATCACAGGCCAGTGGGAGCAGAGTCTTGTGTATCTGGTGGAGGTAAAAGTACTCCAGTGCTGGCAAGGGTCTCCCCATGGCTCCTCGTTTCCAGGGCTCTGGATCCATCAGCAGTATCCATTGGCAATATAAGCATCTCAGCACTGGTAGGGGTCTCCCTGTTGCCACCCAAGCATCTCAGCCCTGGCAGGAGTCTCCACATGGCTTCTCCAGTTCCAGAGGTTTGGTTCCATCAGGGTAAGTCCATGTGGCTTTTCCTCCTGCTCCTCCAGTCTCCAGGAATCAAGATCTATCAGCATGCTGTCATCTCATCTTGTCAGTTGTTTGTCTCCAAGGAACTAAGTCTCAGGCCTCTCATCTCCAATACCTTGAGATTTCCCAGAATTCTCAGAGAAAGCCATGCCCATTCAGAGGTCTCATTGGCTATCTCCAGATTGACAGGCTAGACCCTACCCCTACACGCTTAGTCAATTGGCACCAGAGTATGTGACTGCCACAGAAAGTACCATAGTGCTCCTGAGGACTAACTGGTGGGTTCAAACTTCCAACTTTGCCGTTAGCAGCTCAACACTGCACCACTAAGCTACCCGGGCTCCTGGGTTCATTAATATAGGGGCTGTGGTTTTTTCTTTAGCAGTTACCTTTGTCTTCTATTTTGCTTATGACGCTGATCCAGAAACTCACCTATTCCTTCTTTGAGGTTGACCTCAAGCGTTTGAACTTTGCTCCCCGCTTTTAGACTCTTGTGCATTTAACCCTATATTCCAGGCATATGGTGCTATTTCTAGAATACAGCATTCCCTGGGTGAATTCAAAGTCTCCAACTTCCCCAGGAGACACACCTTAGGTATTGTTGCTGTTAGGTACTATTCAGTGAGTTCAGACTCAACAAAGCACTTCCGGGTCTTGGGTCATCCTCACAGTCAATCTATGTTTGAGCCTATTATTGCAGCCACTGGGTCAAGCCCTCTCTTTGATGGTCATCCTCTTTTTCAGTGACCCTTGACTTTTCCAAGCATGATGTCCCTTGCAAGAATGGGTTCTTCCTGATCCCATATCCAATGTGCATGCGTGAAAGTCTACCTTTAGAAGAACTTTCTAACTGTTCTTCTGCCAAGATAGATTTGTTCTTTCTTCAAGCAGGTCTTGGTACAATGGGGCTTCAAAGAATTCAGAGAAATTTTTGATTAGTTTTTCAATTAATTTTTTTCCTCAAACTTAAAAAAAAATCATTATTCTTCACCAACACCATAATTAAAATATATTAATTATTCAGCTTTATTATTCCATATTCATTGTTGAGCTCACATACTTAGGAGACTTCTGAAAGTTCGATGATTTGGATTGGTCCTCAAAGTGACAGCTTTACCTTGACATCCTGAAAGAGGACACTTGTAGAGGTCACTCAGAGTCAGCATAGCCCTGATGACCATGAGTTTGGTTCTGTTGTTTGGCAGAGTTGGCCAACTCAGCATGTCATTTGATTTTTTGACTGCTGCTTCCTTAAGCATTGATTGTGGGTTCAAATAAAGTGAAGTCCTTGGCTCCATTCACCTTCCATTGTGAGGCTTCTTGTTCTCTTTTTGTAATCTGTACTGAAGGCTACAGTATTTGTTAAGCATTTACGTCCTTGTCATTTTCAGAAAGCAAAGCTATGTCATCTGTAAATTATAAATGTGAATGAGTCTTCCTCCAATGCTGATGCCTCCTTCTTTTTCATATAGTGTATTCATAAAATACATTCTTTTTCACACTGTGCAGTTTCTCAGCATGCCAACTAAGTACATGTTGAAAAAGGCTACGACCTTAATGCATACATATCCTTATTTTAAAATAAGTTATATTTCTTTCTTCTATTTGAATGAAATAGGGGTCTGTGCAGGGATTCTAGCTGAACAGTTAAGTACTCTGTAATTCCCTTTCTTCATAATATCATGCACGAATGATGTGCTCTGATCCTCAAAATTGTATGCCTCAAAAAACAAACAAACAAAAATATGAAAGAAATTCAAACTCATTGCCATCACATTGATGCCTCTTCACAGTGAGCCTACAGAACAGGGTAGGATTGCCGCTAGGAGTTTCCAAGATTGGAACTCTTTACCAGAGTAGAGAGCCCCATCTTGCTCCATGGAGTCATTGGTGGTTCCAAACTTCTTACCTTGAAGGTCACAGCCCAACCCTTAATCATTTTACCCCCAGGCCTCTATCAAACACCTTTGTATCATTAATAAAACATAAGATCATTCTGGTATATTCTGATTTCAGCTACAATTCATCCGACATCAGCAGGGATACCCCTTCAGACTTCTGAATTCAGTGTGATCACCAGTTTCTATTTCCTCATCTGCCATAGTCTGGAAGGGCTGCTGAAATCTGCCCACCAGATGCTGTGGTATTTGATTTTTGGGGTTTTTTGTTTGCTTGTTTTTCAGGGGGGAGGGTCATCACTGCCTCTGGTGGTTGTGAGCGCTACCTAGTGCTGCTCCTGGGAGCCGCTGCTGATTTTCAACCCCCAAGCCCACGGGCCGCAGTCCCACACTCAACCACTTATGCCACCAGGGCTCAGCCCATCCTGTGGTATTTGAAATACCACTTGTGCACCTTCCAGCATGAAAACAACATAGCGTAGCCCAAGTCTCTATGGAATTGTTTTATAACTCGCTACATTGCTCAGGTTGAATGTCACCTGGAAGGGTCAGATAACTCTGAGAGTCTTCTCTTATTTGACTATTAGTGATAAAAAGCATTAGTTCCTACTCTCTGGTTAGCCAACAGGGAAGAGAGTGCTCCAAAAGTGACTATGGTGATGATTATACAATCCTTTTTTTGTTTGTTTAATAAAAATTTTACTGTGATAATATTTCAGCAAAGTTATTGCAATGGGTTTAAAAGACAGACACACACACGAGTATATGGGTTATAAAATAACAAAGGGGTTTTATTATACAATTAAAATATTACACAGACCTATGGAATTTATTGGAGAACTATCAAACACATTAAAGAAATTAAATCTGAAAGATTAAATCCAGTATTAGCACCTACTATGTCTCTGAAAGTCAAATTGTTTCTCTCTCCTAGCCTCTTTCTGACGTTTTTGTCAACTGCAAAGCTCTCACACCAAAAAGACGAATCAGGCACAAACAGCCCGGCTATTATTAAGAACACACCCAGCCCAAATATTGAACCAGAAATATTGACTCAGACAGGAGGGTTTTACTTGGAAACCACTGAACTTACTTTACTTGAACCAATCATGTGATTTCTGTGCACTGACTACTGTATATGGGAAAAGTCTATGATTTATAAGCTTTGCCAGGAGGATAGTTAAAAACTAGCAATATACAATATTATTCCTATCAAATTTTTTCTCGTAAGTTATATTTATAACAAAACTGTAATTAAAATATTTATTATACTCGTTTGTTACACATTCAGAGACACAGCAGGGATATTTCTATGTCTGATGGTTTAGCATCCATCTTTTTGTGCTTCCTTGTTTTTTGTAATGAACAAGCAACACACATCGCATAGTCCCAACATTCATGTAATGCAATCGCAACAACATAAGCAGAAACCCCCAACCTGGAAATGGTATTAAATACTGGTTTAATTAGTAATAAATGCTGTAATGAAACAAATAACAAAATACAATAAGCTTCGGTTATAGAAGCTGAGCAGCACAAGATCTTAAGATCTGAGTCATGGCAAAACTGGCAGATCCTTGAGATTGGAGAGATGGGTTAGCAAAATCATGGACACAAGCCTACCTTCGACCAAAATCCTGGCGAAAAGCGTGTGATTAACTCGGGCTAATAAGACTGAACACTGAGTAAAATAGGGCTCATGGCAGTCTAACGCCACCTGGGCAGCTGGCCTAAGGAACAAAGGGAGCCCAGTGGCTGCAGATAAAACAGAGCTTTGCCTTGTGACGACTAACTGCATCGTTTGATGAAGCGGCCTTGAATAAAAAGGTGAAGTGCTTCATTGTGTTTCCTCAGAAACCAACCAAAAGGTGACGGAGTCCTACAGAATCTGGAGACGCAAAGTAGATGCTGAGAGGCTAGAGGTCACCCCAGCAGGGGAATTTTAGAAAGCCAGTCCTTGAAGTACATGGCACCATGGTTCTGGCAGCAGATACTAAGAAATGATGGTCTGGAGAGGAGGCAGGGGACGCTCTGCGGTCGGCCAGTAGATACAGTGGGATCTTTACTTCTGAGATTGACCTTCCACTGCGCATGCCTCGGTCTTCATAAATGGTGATCTCAATAACTCGCAGTCCTCTCTCCGTGGGGTCTGTCAGGAGGAGGCCTTGGGGAGCAGAGAGCTTCTCATTCTGCTCTTGAAGGTATTTGCAGACTCTCTTTAGAACCTTCTCATCATGAGTTTCCATGCATAAAAAGATGGCGTATGCTGTTAAACAAGCTAAACAGCTTTCAAGGTATGATTGGGCCCCAAGCTTCTCTGCTTCTGCATAAAGGTTATTTAGAGTTCGAACTGTTTATTCAAATTGTTGTCTATCAGTCTGGTTCTCCAGCTCGGCAGGGAACTCTGTCTGGAACTGACAGCGGGTGCCGCTGCTGTCGTGTCACTTGCTGCAGTTTCGTGGCAAGGACAGGATGGGCCGCGCTGCGGGTCTGGAGGGACACCAAGCGAGGGTCAGAGCTGTGACCTGGAGCCGGAACTCTGGCCCACCAGCCCTTTGGACCCCACAGCGGTCCAGAACAACCCCAGGCCTCCCGGGAAACACGAACCCACAATCCTTTCTAGTATGACTGAACTATGAACATATATGATGTGTGAATTATATGTCAATAAAACTATTCTTTTAAAAGAATTTTACTTGCTCTATTGCTCATGGTCAATAACTTTCCTGTGGTTATTCTGAAACTTAAATTAATGTAAAACATCTGTACATAACTCCCCCAGGATGTGAATTCCATAGTAAAAAGCAAATGCTCTCTGTGTATTCTGATTTCAAACAGCACACCCTCAAGACAGCCTGCTGTGCTGATGTCACCTTCCAAAAAAATTCTCTGTTTCTCTCTGACTTCAAATTAGTGCATTGACTCTAATGGCCCACTGTAATATCCCTTATTGTCGGTAACAACAACACATTTAACAGACAACAGAAGAGTGGTGGGATGTCTTGTCTAGCCCTGTCTGGCATAGCCCCTCCCCTTCAGCTTTGAGAGTATGTGTTCACTACCCCATTATGCTCCCTTCTTTAGAAGGCATGTTCAGTCTTGCTTTTCCAGTCACTTAGAATGCTCTGCTCTCTCTTCCCTATCTCATGGCCTTGTACATCCCATCTCTTTCCCAGGATTTGAATGTTAGACCTTAATGATGTTTTCTTTTATTGCAGACGTGGGCTTTCATGTCATAGTGGTGTGAATTGCCATTCCTATCAGAGTGACTTTTCACTCTTCTGCGAATGAGGCCTCTTTCTTATCAATTTTAGATTTAAAAAAATGAGTACTACCTACACCAAACAGCATTCTCAGTGTGCTACAGTTGTTCCTGTGTTGCCTACTTGAATGCAAACATTTCGAGAGGTAGGTTCTATGATCAGCATTTCACAGATGAGAAAAATAAGGTAGGACGAAGTTAAATATTTTGCCCCAAATCACCCAGGGACTGCAAGATTGAAAATACTCAATCACAAAGTCTGCCTCTGGAGCCTATGCTAATAGTCACGTAATTCTGCATCCCCTTCCTGGGGCGGAGGGAGCTGGCCATTTGAGAAACCCATAGCATTCCAGAGTGCTATCACAGCACATCTTAATGTTGAAATATTGTTTTCTCCCAATTAGCCGATGCTCTGACTCTGATGCAAATATATGTATTAAAAATTAAACCCTATTCGGTGAGGGAAAAGGCTGAAAGTATCAACCCCTCATAGAAAGCTTTACCTTGGGGCTGAGCCCCGGTGGCGTAGTGGTTGTGCGCGGGACTGCGGCCCACTGGGATGGAGGTTCAATTCCGGCTCCCAGGAGCAAAGGCTGGGCCTCCTACTCCCACCACCAGGGCAGTGATGCCTAAAAAAAAAAAAAAAAAGAAAGCTTTGCCTCAGAGGATTTTCCAGGAGCATCCTTTGCTGTGTAGATTCAGGTAATGTAAATGTTTTTTCTCTGAGGGGACATTTGCTTTGTTAAATTTTGTACTGGTCAAACACAATGCAAGAGATAAATCCTTTGTGTTAAGATTTATCATAAATATGTGGTACTCTGTTTTTAAAAAGAAAAAATAAACAAAAAAGCACCATCTACATCATTACAAAAGCAGGATCCTATCCATCTAATCCAGACTCTTGTTCCTTTCCAGAATGTAGGTGGGACTGGGGCATCTTGCAGTAGCAACTGACACATTTAAACAAGTCATTCTAGCCACTCTTCTTTTCCCAATGCAGAGGATGTTTGTCCTTCATCAAATGTAGCTTGTCACTTTTGATGGGATAGGAAACAGCACTGCCTTTCTGCCCCAACCCATGACCCTTCCCTGTCAATTGCTGTTTTCGAATTTCTGACAGTAAAATAAAATACTGTTTACTGTCATGTGCATTTTGTCAGAGGATCCAGCCCCTAACACATCATCACAGGTCTGGTAGGTGCAATTGTACAGTAAAGGTTATAGTAAAGTCAGAAATGAGGAGAGGTAGAAGAGATAATAAAATAGAGGAGTCAGACACATTTCATGACAGCCTGCTCACCTTAGCCTCCCTTGTGGTCCACTTGAAGAGAGAGAGACCAAGGGAGAAGGTTTATTGCTAACCAAGGGTAAGTGACCAGCTTTTAAGCGGACACCATTAACCAAGGCGTGGAGTGTTCTTGATTAAAAATTCGGCCTATATGGAGCAACAAAAATTTTTGTAGAATGCAAAAATAGTATTGTAATATATTTATTTTAATTTTAAAATGCTGCGGGACGTTGTTAATACAAAGTGGAATATCTGGTCACTTTAAAAGGTTTAAATCTCGTTCAAGGACAGATAACCACACATCACAGGAAGGGGCTATACAATAGGTATACACATCACAGGAAGGAGATGTACAGTAGGGTTAAGCATAACAGGAAAGGGATGCGGTAGGGGCATACATATGACAACTAGATTCATGATGGCGGCCTTAACCTTGATCATCCTTCTGTGGGCTTGACGTTCCAGGGCTCCTACAAAGAAACAATCTACTACTATTCTTATCAGAAGGGAGTGGGTCCTACTTAGGGTGGGACAAGTGATATATAGCCCGATTGTTCTGGATGACCGATAACCCTTAGGGAGAATAATCCCTGATCTATATCTGTTGACCTCCAAGTGTCATTTGCCCCTTGTAGCAAGCAGATAAGTTTGGCATATATTTGGGGACTACAACTTGGGATAAATCTTTCTGTCTCCCACAGCATTTTACTCAAAAAAACTTGAAATCTGAGAAACTTTGAGGTTTGAGCTAGAATCACTAAAGGAAAAGTAAGCTTTGAGAACCAGACCTACAATCTTGGCCAACAAGCTACTCGCTCAGGAACTTTGCAAACTGCTAACCACAAAGAAGACAACTCAAACCCAGTGGCTTTTGCATTGGAGAAAAATGAAGCTATCTGCTCCTGGAAAGACTTACATCTTTGGTTTCCCTTTATGAGTCAGAATTGACTTGAGGACAGTGGGTCTTAATGGCTGGGTATTTTACCACAAATACAAGTCTATTGTAAAGACAAGCCTATCCAGAAGTGGTCAGCAGTATCATTCTGGACTTAGGACAAGGGTTTTTGTCTTACAATAGGACTGTCATTTCTAGCCTCAGATTTTCCTGAGCACAAGCAGGATTTGCTATAGTTAAGTAAAAAAAAAAAAATCAAGTTGTTCTTTTTCCCATAATTCTCCCTCTGTTGTATAAGCAATGAACCAAGTTTCAGGATGGTGGGATGTCAAATCATTTTATGAAATGACTTATACTATTCTGAGAACTGAGTATTGTTAGTGCTTTGAGCTGTAAATTACCGAGGAACAATGTCACTTATAACCATGTCCTCTTAAGACTATGCCACTACATACTCAGTAATTATAAGCTTTTCTGGAGAGTTTTGAACAAAGAAATAGCAATCCACTCTTTCTCCCATTGGTCATCACGATCAAGTATCTTACTGTTGAGGCTGAGCAAGAGACAATGCAATAGGGGGTTTCTTAATTTTGAATAAGAACTACACATGGTTTTAATATTACAATAATTTTCTTTTGTTGACAAATAGTTTTTTTAAGCATCCCTCTGAGATTTAAAACAATTGTCTTTGTCTATTCTGTTCCAAAACAATATTGTTTATCCTGCTGATATGGTGTTACTGAGGTTTCTGAGCCTTCTTATTGAAAGATATCACTTCTGGGATATAATACTTTTTAAAACTAGATTTTCACATAACACTTATGAATTTGACTCTCTACTCTTATAGACCAAGTCACAATTTCTTCTTTCCATTCTAAATATGAAAGTAAGTAAGAAGGTATCACTATAACATCATGGAAACTTTTATTAAGCAAAAGAGATTACACTGGAAAGCTCATCCCCATGTAGGTCGATGCATGTCCTAAATAGAAGGCATTGTTGCTCTAATTTATTGTCAAATTTTTACATGCCCTGTGAGATGTTTGGCAATATTGTGGTTTGGATTGGGCTCACCTTAGGCAAAAAGTGACATCTTTGCTCACTAACACTTAGTGGTGCAGCAATTGTTTTCAGCAGAGTTCCCCATTTCCCATTTGATTTCCTGCCTGATGCCTCTGTGGGCAGTAATTGTGGGTCCAAGTAAAATGAAGTCATTGACAATTTTAATATGTTTCCATTTATCATGGTGTCATTTATTGGTTCAGTTGTAAGATTTTTGTTTTATGTTACAGTATAATCCAGTCTGAAGACTTTGAACTATAACAGTTGAGGTCCTCTTCACTTTTGGAAAGAAAAGTGTGTCATCTGAACGTTGTTGATTGCAAATGAACCTTCCTACACTCTACCTTCTTCTTCACGTAGCCAAGCCTCTTACGTTATTTGCTCAGCATACATTTAAAATAAGTTGGATAAAGAAATACCATCTTGATGCACACCTTCCTGAATTTAAACCATTCAACATTCCATTGCTCTGTCTGAAAACTGCTTCTTGGAGTATAGCATATTCTGTGTGAGCATAATTAAATAATCATAAATTTCCATTTGTTTGTAATATCATCCATACTTTTATGCTCTATGCAGTTGGGTGCTTTTGCATAGTTAATACAATTCAGGTGAACATCTTTGTGGTATTCTCTGCTTTCAGCAAATATCTATTTCAAATTATTGATAATAGCCCTCACTTTATGTTCTCTTCTGACTAGCTGGCAGTTTTCTATTGATATAATGCTGCAGTTATCTTCTAATTGCCTTCAGTAAAAGTTTCCTTGCATGTGATATTAATTATATTACTTGGAAGAGCTATCTGTTGCCAACATTTGATCTTTAACTACCAGAATGACACCTACTCCTTTGTTACTGACCATATCATTATCTTGACTTTCTCACTTATAAGAACAGTAAAAGGACTCTTATCTTCCTATTGTATGTATTCGTGATGAATGCAGAGGTAGTAGGTGAAAGTAATGTTGGCTATCATGGTTAAGGTTATATGCCAACTTGACGGGGCCAATATTTGTAGTGGTTTTATAGTTATATAACATAATTTGGCAGGTAGGTAATAACATAGTCATTCCCCATTTTGTGATTTGTTGTGGTCCTCCTCCATTTTCAAATAATGCCAACCTTTGGAATTAGCCACACCAATAAGTAAGAAGCGATTTTACTTGCTGTACCATTACCTATGGTCATGGTATTATAAATTAGGCAATGATCTTTGGTCCTATGAAAATCCCATAAAGTATCATCATAATTCCTTTCAGCTCCAACTGGTTACAGTTGTCAAATCCCTCAGGCTGCAATGTTATAATACCCTTTTTAGTGCCAAAAAGCTTCCACTAATCCCAACTTACTTTTCATTTCCTTGACTTGAGAAGCAGAAAGACACAACACAACATTTAGCTTGACATTCTTCCTTTGTCCATTACTACCAAACGCGCATCACTGGTCGTCCGTGACATGTACCAGGAAACACACACCCACAAACAAGTGTGGAGATGGAGGTGAGGAATAGAAAGAGGCCATATTAGGATCAAGCATATTCCAGAACACATTCTATTTAAGATGGCATTGTAGAATGTACACCCATCATGAGTTTATTAAAAAAATAACTCATGAATGTCTTTGCTGAGGATATGCATTAATAAATACACTCTAGCTCTCATTTGTTGACAACATTTTACACCATACAAATGCATGGGAAAATATCAGATCAACATGATAGACAGCAGTTTCATGGAAAACTCAGAGACATGAGAGTAAATCTATCTGCATGGCCTGGCAATAAACACAATGTATAGATACATACTTCAGAGGTTGAGAAGGTATTGCAGATAGACAAGGAGGTAGAGAAGACACTGGACAAGCTTTTCTGTCATGCATCTCCCAGTTCCTAAGATGCCAGTCAACTATGACTTAACTTAGTTAAGTAATTAATAACTAGTTCATTAATTTGATGTTTTCTTCTTCATAACTTCTTTCCCTTCTAAGATGACATTATCTAGAACTCAAGTAATTGATTGAAAAACACAGTGCTTATACAGATTTAATTTTAAACTAATGTGTCAGGCAGGGTTCTCTTAGAGAAATAAAATTCAGGACACTAGTAATGATTTTTATATATTTATATATTGAGGAAGATATATAAGAGAAAAAGAGAAAAAGTTAACTATAAAACAATACAGATTGCTCGGTGCAACTCACTTGCGTGAGGCAACTACAAGACTGGCAGTCCTTCAATTCTTGAGGGCCGCTAAATAGTCCTCTGTAAAGCAATCCAGGCTATCTGGTTACAGGCAGCAAACGGCAGAGCAACAGTCACCAACTGTCACCAACTGTCAGCCAGATAACAGAGTCCAACAGTCCCCAGCTCAAGAGATGTATATCCCAGGAGTGTGGCGAAGCAGGGCTTGAAGGATCCTCAACTCACAGTAACACAGTCCACGATTAGGTGTCTCACAGGTAGTGTTGCTTGGAGGTCGAGGCACAGGACGAACAAAGCAGCTCTCTGGTCCGAAGATCAGGAAACAAGAGAGAGAGAGAGGGCAGGGCTTGCGAAGCCCTTCCTATATCTGCCCTTCAATTCATCCCGCGTGTTCATTGGCTGTGCCGTCACAACAGATCCACCAATCTTCTGTGGCCATGTTGGCATAACAAACCTACCCATCACAAATAACTTGGTTTTAAATAATTAAATCATAATTACGATGTCTTTTCCTTCATCTTCTTATAGGTTATGGAGAATACTATTGACTAGAAAGGTACATTTGGAGGTCAATGAAGAAGAGAAGATCATCACTGTGCTCCAGGCCAATTCTAGTCAAAGGAGTCTATTTACCAATGTGGGCGTGTCAATAGCATTCTTCAGCTTGCCAAAGAGAATCCTAACATTATGAGCCCAAACCTTCAAAAAGTCTTTCTAACCCTAGAGGGGATAATGCAGCACACATAAAAGGAACTATGGTGAGACAAGAAAGGAAAAAAGGCAGAGAAATATGTTCTGTATTGGCACACAAATAATAGATGCAAGAAACAAAGGATAGCACAGTGGTAGACCCATGTGCACAAGGCATATGATGTAGGTTAAAGGCGTAACCATCTATCAGTAGGAAAACAACTGAATTGTTTATCAGATGGAAATGGAAAACTGGCTAGCTACATGCAAATCAAAAGCCATACTAGTGGGACAAAGAACAAAATTAACACAGGTGCCCAACAGTTACAGTAACACTTTCTGTGTGCCAGGCATTGTTGTAAGTACATAACATTTACTAGTTTAATCTTAATAACCCAGTGAGGTGAGGATTTGTTTCTTTACTCATAAATAAGAGTAAATAAGTTACAGAGAAGTAACATGCCCCAGGTCACAGACCTAGAAATAGGTAGAGTCAAGATTCAAAACCAGGTAGATTGGCTCTAATATTTATGTTTGTGACCATTGTTCATAAAATTGAATGATAAATCTCAACACAGAAATATGTTTAAGGGCTGAGCCCCAGTGGCGTAAGGGGTTGAGTGCAGGACTGTGGCCTGCGGGCTTGGCAGTTCAAATCCAGCAGCGGCTCTCAGGAGCAGCACTGGGTAGTGCCCACGACCATGAGAGGGCAGTGATGCCAAAAACACACACACACACACACACAAAAGAAATACGTTTCAGAGTGGTTCTTGGTTCACATATGTTAGTCTGGATAGACTAGAGAAACAAATTCATGCACATGCATATGTGTATACAAAGAGTTTTATATAAGGAATAATTGTACATTAAGAAATCATCCCGGGCTGAGATCCGGAGGCGTAGTGGTTGTGCGCGGGACTGCGGCCCACTGGGTTGGAGGTTCAATTCCAGCTCCCAGAAGCAAAGGCTGGGCCTCCTACTCCCACCACCTGAGGGCAGTGATGCCTAAAAAAAAAAATTTTTTTTCCAATCATTTTATTGGGGGCTCATACATCGTTTTTCACAATATATAAATAAGCAGATTCGTCAAGCACCCTCACATGTCCACTTCTATTATTGTTCTCCAATCGTCCACTTTTTCCCTTAAGCCCCTAGTATCGGCTTTTCCATTCCTTCCCCTCTTCCCCTGGCCTCTCCTCCCCTCCAACCCTCGATATTTATACATCATTATTGTTTTGTCATATCGTACACTGTCCGACCTCTCCCCCAACCCACTACTTTGATGCCTATCCTTCAAATAGGAGCTTGTGTATATATCCTTGCTGTTGGTTCTGTCTCTCTACCCTCCCCTTCTCTCCACCCTTCCAGTATCTCCAATCTAACCATTGGTCCAAAGGGGCCCATCCATCCTGGTTTCCCCATATCTCCAGCTCCCCTCTATGCCAGTGTGACTTCTCCAGTTCATCTGGATTTGCAAGGTAGAGTTGGGACCATGATGGTTGGGGGACGGGGAGGAAGGCTTCAGGAACTAGAGGAAACTTGTATGCATCATCACTGCCCGGCTGCCCCCCGACTGGTCTGTCTCCTCCCCCTGA
>PVJH01010780.1:27606-71662 GCA_004026705.1 Nesogale talazaci
CCCTGCTCTCCTCCTCCTTTGTAATGATGTGATTCTTGTTCTTTGGTGCTCGATATCTGCTCCCTTCGGCCCCTCTTGATCACGCATGCTGGTGTGCTTCCTGCATGTGGACTTTGCTGTTTCTGCGCTGAATGGTGACTCGATTATCTTCAAGTCTTTGAGATTCCAGGCATTCAATCATTTGTTAGCTGGGTACCATTGTTTCTTCGACTTTGTTTGCTTGTGTATCCATTTGTCATCAGCGATATCAGGAGTCAATTGGTCCATTGATTTTGATTTTTGTTCTTTGATACCTGATTGTTTCTGCACCTCATGATCGCACAGGTAAGTGATCTTTTATGGTGGGTTTTGTTGCTTCTGAGCTAGATGGCTGCTTGTTTGTGCTCAAGCCTTTAAGACCCCAGATGCTCTATCTTTTGATAGCTGGGCCCATCTGCTTTCTTCACCACGCTTGCTTATGCTCTTACATGTCCTCAATTGGTACATTGGGGATGTGTGCACACAGTGATATATGTTTGTTTTGTTTTGTTTTTTTCTGCCCCATTTGATGTCTACTGCCTAGACCTTTTACCACTTTCACCACCATCTTACCACACTGGCTGTTGTGCTTCTTCTGTGTGGCTGTGGTCCCTTCTCAGGTAAATGGTCTAATGTTTATCTTCAGGCTTTCAAGACACTTGATTGATCCTTTGATGGCTGGGCACCATCAGCTTTCTTCACCACATTTGTTTGTGCACCCATTTTACTTCAGTGATCGTGTTGGGCCATGGAGCCTCGAGGAATGCCAGATTCATAGAACAAAGTGTTCTTGCATTGAGGGAGCACCAGGGTGAGGGCCCAAGGTCCACCTGTTACCCTAATATTTGGCCTATAGATATGTTCTCAATTTTATTCCCAATTTATAATACATAGTTGTATCTATGTACGGACATACCTATATTTAGACCTCTGTAAGTGCCCTTTGCTTTCTAGCTCTTTCCTCTATTTCCTTCCATCTCCCTCCCGTCCCACCATCATGTTCCACCTTCATTGGCATTTCATTGTTTTCTCATAGATTCATTGTCCTTGCTTAATCCCTACCAAACTTCCCATACCCTCCTTTCCATCGATTCCTAACCACTTATTGCTCCCCCAACCAGTCCATGTGTTTGTCCTACCCCCTTTCTCCTCTCCTCTCTCGTGCCCCCAGGAATCATTTGCCCAGTCCTTTCTGTGGCTCAATGGGTCTCCAGAGGGATGTATTCCTCTGAGCATCATGTGTCGGCATGGAGCTTGAACCAGCTCTCTTCTTCTTCCTCCCTTCTTTTCTTTGTCCCTGTGGGTGTGGGATGCTGGTCACTCCCCCACCCTGTTCTCTGCCACACCCACTACTAGGGATGGAGTCCATCTGACTCGGGTTGCGTCCGGCTCTATAGCTCTCTTTTCTTGCATCCTTCCATGCGTCCACATTGTCTTCATGGTTGGGTGTTTCGTGGTAGGAACTGCTCACCCACTCCGGTTTCTGTGGAGACAAGACCCATACTCCCTCCCTGGGTGGATTAGTGCTGGTCCTCCTACTCCCACCACCTGAGGGCAGTGATGCCTAAAAAAAAAATTTTTTTTTTAAAAAAGAAAAGAAATCATCCCAACCCAGTCCAATTCAAGCCCATAAGTCCCATATTTGCCCAAATGTCTAACACCAATCTATAGAGTCCTCCTCAGACTCAGGAAACACATGCAATGACACCAAATGCAAAACAACCATAGGCCAATGGGTGGAACGTCTTTGGGGCCAGTGGCATTGTAAGCTTCCCAGTGCTGACAGGGGTCTCCATGTGGCTTCTACAGCACCCATGGCAGCAAGAGGGTAGGTTCGTGTGGCTTCTCCTCAGTGATGTCTCACAGGAGTGAGCCTTGTCAGTAGAGAGTCTGCAAGGGAGTCAGCAGAGAGAGAGAGAAAAAAAACCTGCCTCCAAGGAGGAAATGCAGGATTTCCCAGACCTCTCAGGAGGTCAAGCCCACACAGAGGCCTCATTGGCTATGAAATGATTGACAGCCTAGACTCCACCCCTTCACTTCTAATCCTCAAATTGACACCAGATTATGTAACTACCACAGCATATAAGAGAGACCCTCTGCCCACATTAAGGTAACTACAAAATGTTCTTTGTAAGAAGTTTAGCCAAAATTAATGGTCCTTAGAAGCCAGGATTGCAAGACTTCCTCTCACATACTTTGGACATGTTCTTAGGAGAAAGCGGTCCCTGGAAAAGATGAACTGATAGGCTGAGTCCCGGTAGCGTAATGGAATAGTGCGGGACTGCGGCCGACTGGCTTGGCAGTTCAAATTCAGCAGCAGCAAGGCTGGGCCTCCCACTCCTACCAGAGGACAACTATGCCTAAAAAAAATTAAAAAAAAAAAGATGAACTGACAGAATGGCTACAACAATGGGCTCAAACATGGCAACAACTTTGAGGAAGACCTGGGACCAGGCAGTGTTTTTCTGTTGTGTGTAGAGTCACGACGATAATTCAATGGCACCTTTCAACAGTAACAAGAATTTTTTTATATGTTTGTGTGGTTTTGAGTGTGATTGTTTTGCACCAATGTATCAGTTAGGGGAGTACTGACCATTCAATTAATCCTTTCCATTGATAATCATCATATATTTCCATTTGCTTTCCTTTTCAATTTGTCTCAATATCATGCAATTATTAAGAATTACTCTTGTTATTTTTAGGTACTGGTGAGTTGGCTCCTACTCAAAACAGCTCTGTGCGCAACAGAAGAAAAAGCTACCCAGGACTGCACCATCTTCACATTAATTACTATGTTTGAATCCATTGTTAAAGTCACTGTGCCAAACCATCTCATTGAGTCTTCCCTCTTTTCATTGGTTTTCTGGGGTTTTTTTTGGGGGGGGGGGTAAGAGAGGGGGGCATCACTGCCCTCTGGTGGGAGTAGGAGGCCCAGACTTGCTCCTAGAGAGCTGCTGCTGGATTTGAAACGCCAACCCAGTGGGCCACACAAAACCACTACGCCCCCGGGGCTCAGCCCTGCTTTTCTGTTTTAACAAGTATACCATCCCTGTCTAGAAGAATCTCTCCTGATAACATGTCCAAAGTACGTGACCCAATCTCTCACTATCTTTACATCAGCCTTAGATCAGGCTTAGATCAAGTGTAGTATCTGTTCTTATCAGTTTAATACCTTTCTATCTAAAGAGCAGCCAGGATTCTTCTTTCAAGACAGACTTCTTTGATGTATGGAGAGTTCATGTAACTTTCAGTATTCTTCCACAACATAATTCAGATACATCAGTTCTCACATACTTTCCATTTGGTTTCTCTTATTTGGTGCATATGAAAAGATTGAAAATCGTCATGCCTTTGGTCAGTTGTAGCTTAGTGCTCAAAGGGACATCCTTGTGCTCCAACAATTTGAAGAGGTCTAGTTCAGCTGATTGGTCCAAAGCCATATGTTGTTAGATTTATTGACTGTTGCTTTCATGAGCATTGACTGTGGACCTAAGCAAAATGAAATCCTTGACAACTTCAGTATTTTCTCTCTTTATCATGGTGTTATCTGTTTGTTCAGTTGTGAGGATCTTAATTTTCTTTACATTGAGTTGTAATCCATGTGAAAGTTCGTGATCGTCATCAATATATGCTCTAAATCCTCTTGGTTTTCAACAGGCAAGGTGGTGTCATCTGCATATCACAGGTTGCTCATAAGCATTCCTCTGATACTGATGCTATGTTCTTCTTCACATTTGGTAGGTTATTTTCTGGACATACAGATTGAATATTCATGGGAAAATGATACAACCTTGAAATACATCTTTCCTGATTTGAACCAAGCAATATCCCCTGCTTCTTGTTCTACTTCACTCAACAATGAAGTGTTCTAGAATTCCCATTCTTCTCAATATTATCAATAATGTTTTTTGCTCCACATAGTATAATTTCTTTGCATAATCAATGTGGAAATTACATTGTGGCAGTCATATGCTTATATGAATTCCATGATTGAGATGTAGGGGTGAAGTCTAGCCTGTTAATGTGGAGATAGCCATTGAGTAGCTAATGAGGTCTCTGTGTGGGCATGGCCTTTGTCTGGGAAATGTCGCGATATTTCCCTTGTGAAGATGAGAAGCTATCTTCCCCCGTTGTTGGGAGTTAGTCTCAGAGACGATGAATCAAAGACAAGATGGCAGCATCTGAGAAGCTGGAGGAGCCGGCGGAAAGACCACATGGCTTTACCTTGATGGAGCCCGACCTCTGAAGCTGGGACAGCTTCAGAGTTGCTTCTGCTGTTGATGGACTCTGAGGCCTGGAAGCGAGGAGCCATGTGGAGACCTCTGCCAGTGCCGGGATTCTGCACTCACTAACCTGTGACTTCATGAGTCGGAAGGAGACTTTATAGACTGATTGTGGACATATGGGTTAATAGTGGACTTATGACTTTGAACTGGACTGGGCTCAATGTCCTGTTCCTCTTGTATGTAAACCTTTTCCTTATAGCCATATGCGTGTCAATGAAATTTGTTCCTCTAGTCTACCCGGACTGACACATACATAATCTCGTGTCAACTTGAGAATATTAAGAGTGAAGGCGTAGAGTCTAGCCTGTCAATCATGTCACAGTCTGATGACGTCGCCTTTTGGGCGAGGTCTTTCCATGAAGAAGCTGGGAGCTTCCTCTCTGTTTCTCCCTGGAGGATGGTCACACACTTTCTCTCCATTTCATCTTCCTGTTGAGAAGCCACATGGAGCTATGTTGACACCTGTGCAAGCCATGCAACAGAGATCTGCTGAAACAGCCTGTGATAGTCACCTAACCTGTTGTCAATTTGAGGTTTAAGAGTGTAGGGGTGGAATCTAGCCTGTCCAACTGGAGATAGCCATAGAGACCTCTGTGTGGGCATGGTCTTCTCCTGAGAATGATAGGAAATTCAGTACTTGCTTCTTGGAGGCAGGACACTATCTTTCTCAGCTTTCTCATTTGGAGGCTTTCTACTGACAACACTCACTCTCTGGGAAGCATTTCAGCTGATGAGACACATGTCAGCATGCTGATAGACCCTGACCCCTGGCCACTGGAGGAGTCATGGGGAGACCCTTGCAGCACGGAGATGCCTATAGAAGACTCTGCATCCACTGGCCTATAATTTTCCTGGTCTCATTGCATGTGCTTCGTGAGTCTGAAGAGATTGGTATTGGACATATGGACTAGTATCGGACTTATGGGCTAATGTTGGACTTATGATCTTGGACTGACCTGGGCTGGGATGTTTCCTCAATATTCAATTGCTCTTGTATATAAACCTCTTTCTTAGACACATATGAATGCTTATGAATTTGTTTCTCTAGTCTACTCAAACTAACACACAGTCCTATGATGCTACCACTGGCTTTGGATCCACAAGAGCTTCCTGTATTTGGTACCATTGCCTGTACAGTGTGATTCTGAAGAAGAATTGATGGACTAGTATAGAGCAAAGGGGCTAATATCAGACTTAAGGACTTAATCTGGGCCAGGCTGGGATATTTTCTTAATATACAATTGCTCTTTGATATAAAACTCTCTCTTACACACATCTGACTGTCTCCAGATTTATTTCTCTAGTCAACCCAGCCTGCCAAAATCAATAAAAACATTAAGAATCTTTCTGGTATTCTCTGCTTTCTGCCAAGATCCATTTGACTCCATCAGGGAAATTTCTCCACTGCTCTTTCGAATCCAGCTTGAATTTCTGGCAGCTCGCTATCAATATAGTGCTGCAACCATTGTTAAATGATCCTCAGCAAAATTTTACTTGCATGTGATATTAATGATCTTGTCACCTGTTTTATAAATGAGCACAAATGTGGAACTCTTGTCAAATGGCCACACAGTTATCTTCCATCTGTGTTGACATCGCTAGAGATGCTGCCATCTGTATCTTTCAGTACCTCATCAGCTTTGTGAAACATTTCAGTTGATATTTGGTCTAATTCCCACCATCCTTTTTTTTTTTTTTTTTTTTTAGATTTTTTTTTTGGGGGGGAGGGCGTCACTGCTCTCCGGTGGTGGGAGTAGGAGGCCCAGCCCCACTGCTGGAATTGAACCTCCGTCCCAGTGGGCCGCACTCGCACTCCCGCATACAACTACTACGCCACCGGGGCTCAGCCCTAATTCCCACCATCTTTAAAATTTTTCTTTTCCCTGTAAGTGTAGTATGGATCTTTATTCAGTACCATCAAGCCATCTTGAAATGGTTGAATATCAACTAGTTCTTTTGGGAACAGTGAATTCTGTCTATTCCTTTCATTGTTTTTTGATGCTTCATGTACCATTAAATATTTTGTTTATAGAATTCTTCAATGTTAAGATTCAAGGTTTGGATTTCATCTTCAGTTTGTTTTTTTTTCAGATTGTAATATCTAGGTGGTGCTATTGTTGGGAATCTTTCTCTCTTTTACATCGACCCTCTATTTCAGTAGGCAGGATGTCCTGCTCCGAGAACTGACCCCTCCCAATGACTTATTCAAAGAATGTGAATCGGAGCCCTGGGGGCATTGTGGTTATGCACTGGGCTTTGATCTGCATGGCCGGCAGTTTGAGACCACCAGCAGCTCTCTGGGACAAAGTATACGAGTTTTGACATCCTTCTAAAGAGCACTCTGGAAGATTTTATAGGCATTTATTGTGGATCCAAAGAAAATGAAATACTTGAAAATTTGAATCTTTTATTTTTTTTAAATCATTTTATTGGGGGCTTGTACAACTTTTATCACATTCCATACATACATTCACTGTGCAAAACACATTTGTACATTTATTACCCTCATCATTCTCAAAATTTTGCTTTCTACTTGAGCCCTCAGCTTCTCATTTTCCCATCCCTCCTCACCTCCTCCCTCATGAACCCTTGAAAATTTATAAATTATTATTATTTTTTCATGCCTTACACTGTCCAACATTTCCCTTCACCCACTTTTCAGTTTTCTATCTCCCAGGGAGGGGGTTATAAATAAATTCTTCTAATTGGTTTCCCCTTTCTATCCCACCTTCCCTCCATCCTCCCAATACCGCCACTATCACCACTAGCCTGAAGGGATCATCTGTCCTGAATTCTCTGTGTTTCCAGTTCCTATCTGTAACAGTGTACATTCCCTCATCTAGCTAGATTTGTAACATAGAATTGTGATCATGATAGTGGGGTGAGGGGAAGGAGGAAACATTTAAGTACTAGAGGAAAGTTTTATGTTTCATCATTGCTACACTGCACCCTGACTGGCTTGTTTCCTCCCCAAGACCCCTCTGAAAGGGGATGTCCAGTTGCCTACAGATGGACTTTGGGTCCCCAGTCTGCTCTCTCCCTCATTCACAATGATATGATTTTTTTGTTCTTTAATGCCTGATCCCTGACCCCTTTAGCACCTCATGATCACTTAGACTGGTGTGCTTCTTCCACGTCGGTTTTGTTGCTTCTGAGCTAGATGGTCCCTTATTTACCTTCAAGCCTTGTATATCTCTTGATAGCCAGGCACCATCAGCTTTCTTCACCACATTTGCTTATGTACCCATTTGTCTTCAGCAATTGTGTTGGGAAGGTGAGCATCATATAATGCCAATTTAATAGAACAAATTGTTCTTGCATTAAGGTAGTACTTGAGTGGAGACCCAATGTTCATCAGCTACCTTAATACTAAACAGAAAAAAAAATACTAAACAGAAATATACGCACATAGATCTATTTAATCTTTTATTTTTTATACTGTGTCATATTTTGTGGTATGTTCCAGTTGTAAGGGATTATGTTTTATATAGGTTGAAATGTAATACATATTGAAAGCATACAATCCATTTTGCCTATAAGATTTTATTGATCTTTGTATAAGTCTTGCATCGGCACAACTAAATGTTCTGGAATTTCCATGTTTCACAATGCTACCCATATTTTTTTAATGATTCTGAGGATAAACTGTGGAAACTACATCTGGCCTCTTCCAACTTCAGGAGAGAAACAGAAAATCAATCTTATCCTAATGAAGAATGACTGCCAAAAAGCAAGAGGTCAGATGCCTCCACCTCTGATCTTTCTTTATCATATCCTTACACCAGTCTTCATTCATTTCTCTGTTGCATTTGCATTTCAGTGGCCACTCAGAGCCTAACAGACAACACCCAGGATTAGGGGTGGGATAGGTGTCTCTTAAGGGAGTAGACAGATGACCAAAATCAATGCCTTGGAATTGCAGTGCTGGAGAAGAATATTGAAAGTACCATGGACTGTCAAAAGGACAAACAAATTTGTTTTGGAAGAAGTATGACCAGGAAAAAAAAAATGTGTGGGCAGAGTGCTTCTTAGAGACAAAGATGGCAAGACTTTGTTTGACATACTTTGGACATACTGTATCAGAAGAGAGGCTGGAAAAGGGCATTATGGTTCGTAAAGTAGAAGGGCCGCAAAGCAGAGAAAGGTGATGTCAATCCACAGAGTTGGATTGACACAGTGGCTGCAACCATGGGCTCAGCATAGGAACAGTTCCAAGGATGGCCTAGCACTGGCGAGCGTTTCCTTTTCCTGTCCATATGGTTACTAAGGGTCGGAATGGCCTCAATGGCCCCTACGACAGCAAACAAGATTACCACAAATCATGATGAGAAAATGTTAAAGATACAGTTCTTTTGTTCAGAGCAGTACCTGTTCTCAGTCACACCAGCAGTCAGGTCTTTCTCTTGTCTTCAGCCTCTCGGTCCACATGGCTCCTTGTGGCTCAGTAGACCTGCTCTTCTCTGCTTCATAGTCTTGGTGCTATGGCCTCTTATATCTTTATTAGCGCCACCATTTCAGACAAGGGTATTGCTCTGGTGGCCCTTCTTCCTCGATAGTCTTAGGATTCCTTGTCCTGGCTTCTGAGAGGGCTCATTTTTATAATCAGCCAAATAACAAAGTTAGCCAAACCTTGAATTAGAGTTCTATATAGCTTCTTGATTTTATGATTATAGACAGAAGAGGCATATAAAGGAAGCAATAATCAATGAATATGGCCCTACTAGCCATAATACCTTATGTGATAAAAGTCTAGATCCCATATGCCTATAACTATAGTCTCAATTTGGAGGTCATTCTCTAATGTTCTAATGGACAGGATTCAGGTGCGATTAATACCTGACCTTAGTAGAAGGTGTGAATCTAACCACGCCCTTTCTTTCTTTGGGACCATCTTTAATGCTCCATCTTAGTACAGGGTGCAAATCAAGCTCCACTCTTGGTTTCCTCATATCTGTGACTCTACCTTAGTAGAGGTGTGACTTACAACATCATCCTTTGTTTTCCTTACATGGGTATCTATACAATTCTAACACATACATTGCCTATCTGGAAAGCCATACCCTGTGTCCTGGATGAACTTTAGTAGAAACAAGAAGATCTGCTGTGATTTGGGGACATTTTGAGCTATGGGGTCTGGAACCTGTACTTATCTCACCTTTGCCTAATCTTTGTTTTTGGTACTGAACAGCACCTACCACTTCATGAGACATTTTTTTTTAAATGTCCTAGGTTTCTGTGGGATGTTGCAGTAAATCACACAACCCAAGGACATGAGGGACTCTACTCAAGGGGGGAAATGCAGAAGGATAGCATCGTGGAAGAGTTGGACATTTGGGACTGTGGTAGTTACGTAATCTGGTGTCAATTTGAAAGGGTTGTAAGTGAATGGGGTGTGTCTGGCCTGTCACTCAAGATATAACCAATGAGGCCTCTGTGTGGGCCAGGCCTTCTCCTGAGAATTCTGGGAAGTCCTGTATTCCCTCCTGGGAGGTAGGAGATACTTTCTCTCTTTCTCTCTCTCTCTCTCTCTTTCTCTCTCTCTCCTTATTTCCTGGGAGACATTCCTGCAGAGAAGCCACATGGACCTACCCTGATGCAGCCCTGGGAAATGGAGGAGCCACATGAAAACCCCTGCCAGTGCTGAGATGCTTCCACCACCACTGACTTTGCACCGCTGGCCTATGATCTTCCTGCATTCAATGCTACTGCATGTGTTTCATGAGTCTGAGAGGACTTCATAGACTGATGTTGGACATATGGGCTAATATTGGACTTATGGACTTGATCTGGACCGGGCTGTGATGTTTTCTCAATATTCAACTGCTCTTGCATATAAACCTCTTTCTTATATAACTATGAGTGTCTCCATGAATTTGCTTCTCTAGTCTATCCAGACTAACACAGGGGCATCTTTAAGCTCAAGCTCTTTGGGACTAAAAATATAAAATCAAATTCATTGTTATTGAATCATTTCCAACCCGGAGTGACCCTATAATACTGGTTTTCTGAGGTTATAATGTGGTTTTCTGAGGGAGCAATTCGCTTTTAAAAACAACAGTTTTATTGGCATTTAATCCATATATCACACAATTTGATAGATCATGACAAGAAGAGATGTACAATTATTGCCACAATCATTTTAGAATTTCCTCCAGTTCCATGGTTAAATCACTTAAAATTTTTTAAAAAATAAATCATTTTATTGGGGTCCCTTACAGCTCTTATGACAATCCAAAATCATTTTTACATTATCACTAGTTCCAGAGAGTGCTCCCTCCACCCCTTCATCCCCAGATCTCCCATCTGCCACCATTAGTTCCCCTGTAAATCCTTGTATCACTATGCCTTTACTCCTGTGTTTTGCAAACTGGAACACTCAACAGAAACAGTTAAAAAACAGACAAAAATTAAGTGATAAGTATCAAAAGTGGCCAGCTTCTGATACATGCATCACGGATTCAGTAGGCAGTTGTACAGTGATATTTATTATTTATTATAATAAGGATATAGAGAGCATGAGAGAGAGGGAAACAGCAAGAGTCAAACATATTATCACATCATGGTAGCATGCTCGCTTCCATCCCGCTGGGTGGTCCACGTGGAGAGAGAGTGGGGGAAGGGATTACATGATACAGGAGAGGGTCCTGAGAGAGTCCTGTGCTCAGGGATAGGGGAGAGAAGAGAGAGAGCCTCCATCCTCTGTCCCATCCTTAAATACCCTTTGGAGCCATGCCAGGCCCCTAATTATAGGCAAGGACATACATCACAGGAAGAGGTTGTGCCATATGCACACCTTATAGGAAAGGGAGCTCCCAGGGTCCCTGTGACAATACCAGACTCCAGACTCCTGGGTGTGGCTAAACAGGTTACACAAGAGATCATTAACATCAGCATGTGAATCCTCCCACAGGCTTCAAAGGAAGTGAACCATCATCCTAACAGCTGGGGAGTCAGCTCTATTGTGAGACAACACAAAGGCCTCAGATAACGGGAACCACAGAGAGAACACATAATTTAACTTCCACATCAAATGCTGGTAAATAGTTTGTTTAATATTTTGGAGTATAATAATTGTGGAAAAGTCCTGTCTTCACCCCACAGGTAAAGATAAAATAATAATTATACAGAAATAAAAACACAAATAGTGGGTAAGAAAGAAAAGACCACCGTGAATATTTAAGAGGCCAGGAAGAAAATTTCTATCACAGAACATACAAGAGATAGTGGCACCTGGAAGAATCTCTTGAACAGGCTAGGTACTCTGGAGATTCATTGTGGGCTCCCGCTGTCCTCCAGAGCCTTCTACAAAATGGGTGTTCACAATTTAAGCTCTGATACTTTTCCCTTTGTCATATTTGAATATTGGTATTATTGTCTTTGAGTCACACAAGCAAGTGTGCTTCTTCCATGCGGACTTAGTTGACTCCTCACTTAGATGGCTGCTAGTTTGAATTCAAGTCCTTAAGACCCCTAAAACGATTGCTATCAGTAGCCGCGCACCATCTGCTTTCTTCCCCACTCTTGGTTGTAGCACCCTTATCTTCAGAGATCATTTCACAAAGGTGAGTATTGAGCAGGGCCATGCTATCAAAACTAACTCTTCTTGGATTGGGACTAGTGTTGAGTGAAACTACAACTCTTCTTTTTTTCTTTAAATAAAGTTACAATTGTATTTTTAATTTTTTAATTAATTAATTAAAAAATCATTTTATTGGGGCCTCATACAACTCCTAGCACAATACACACATACATCTATTTTATGCAAAACACATCCGCACCACGGATGCCATGATCATTCCCAAAACACCCTCCCCCCACCCAACTCTTATAGATTAGAAAGCTTCATCTTTTTTCTCCTGAGGAGCAGCTGGTTGTTTTGAATTGCTGACATTATGGCTAGTAGTCTGATTAGTCTATCATTAATTCTTCTAAAAGAACTTATTACCATGCCAATATATTCACATCACCAAAGATTCACACAGTTGAATCCTTTGCATAGTCAATTAAATACAGAAAAAACCTCAATGACAATATTAACCAAAGATCCTTATGCTCAAGAAGATGATCAATAAGACTCTACCATAAATTCACAAGGATGATTTAAAAGGGAACCACAGGCAGCTTAATAAACATAGATCCAAGAATGGGTTTGGGGGTCTGCCTTAGGTTGGGTTGACTAGAGAAAAAAATCCAGAGACATTAATATATCTGGAAGAAGGAGCTTTATATCAAGACATTTTACATATCAGGAAAACATCCGACCCTATCCATCTGCACTCCATCAGTCTGATATAAGTTCATAGTCCCTCTTCAGACTCAAGCAGTCACAAGCAGTGATGCAGAATGCAGGAATATCACAGGTTGGTGGGTGCAGAAATATCTGGATCCAATGGTGGTAGTGGCTTTGGCAGCAATCCAGGTCAGCCAGCAGGAAAGTGAAAACAGAGGAGGCAGGGGTGGGGGTGGGGTGGATGTAGATTCACAGGCACTCTTTATGGAAAAGCCACACCCACCAAGAGGCACCATCAGCCTGTGACCTGATTGGCAGGTTGAATACCAACGTAACATTTTCATATATCTTCAACAAGACATGAAGTTATAGAACTACTACAGGCTGATATACTAAATCTTAGCTCCAAGCTCTTAAAACTAGTGTTTTAAAAAAACATTAGTTCTTACAACATGACCCTGCTCGATGCTTGCCCTCAGGAAGGAAACACAGAAGATGTGGGTGCTATTGAAAAGTGTGGTGAAGCTAGCATCTGGGACCTTAAAGGTTTGCAAGCAGACAACTAAATAAAATGTCAACTAAGTCCACATGGAAGCAGCACACCCACATCAGTGACTGAAAGACTGTAAGTCATGTGCTCTGAAACCAAAGGAGGGAATGAATGTCAGCTTACTCTGTGAAACTCTGGTTTGCAGAAGGCTGTGGATGACAGTAGGAACCCAAGATACAGTAGTAGGAAATAAGTCTCTGGTGATCTTCCTCTGTCCATAATAGAGAGGGCGGAAGAAACTGGTCAGCGAACAGTGCAGTAGCGATGACTACAGAAGAGCAACATGGTAGATTTGACTTGAACGGTTAAAACCTTGTCAGTTGATTCCCCGCTTTAATGCACGTTGGACCTGATCTGATTTGTAAAATTTTCTGCATGTGTTTTTGGGATTTTAAAAAAAATGGGGATTTTATCTCAGATATATTTTGCCACTGGGGGGGGGGGGTGACCTTCTTGAAATTTTGTTATATGATTTTCTGTTTTTCAGTATCAGTAGCCCAGGATTGAGGAATCCATAGAGTCAATAAGCAGAATGAGAACTTTCTGGGGGTACAGTGGTGGTGGTGGGGTGTAAAAGGGAGATGATGGTAAGGAATTCAAGAAGGAAGAAAATTTTTTAAGCTGATTTTGGTAGCAGTTGCACAATTCTGCTTGATGTGACTCAACTATTTTATCCGTATTAGCTACCAATAAAAAGATTTTGGGGGAAATAAATAAATGCTGCCTTTCTGGCAGTCTTTGCTTTTGGTCAAGATTCATCTGACACTAGTAATGATATCCCTTGTTTATATTTTCTAAATCTGGCTTGAATCTTTAGTAGTTCCTTAACTATGTACTTCTATAACTATTTTTTAATTATCTCAATTTTTTTCATTGTTGATGGCCTCTATGATATTATTAAATTATTTCTGCATGCTGTTGAATTACTTTTTCTGAGAATGAGTTGATTGGTCAGTGTGTCAGTCTGGGTAGACTAGAGAAACAAATTCATAGACACACATATGGATATGAGAAAGGTTTATATACAAGAGGAATGGAACATTGAGAAAGCATCCCAACCCAGTCCAGTCCAAAGTCATAAGTCCAATATTAACCCATATGTTTGATACCAGTCTATAAAGTCTCCTTCTGACTCATGAAGCATGTGCAGTAGAGGTGTCCCGGTGCTGGCAGGAGTCTCCCCATGATTCCTCGTTTCCAGGGTTCAGGGTCCATCAACAGTATCCTCTGGCAGTGGGAGCATCTCAGCGCTGGCAAGGGTCTCTCTGTGACTTCTCCAGCCCCAGAGGTCTGGTTCCCTCAGGGCAAGCCCATATGGCTTCTCCTCTGGCTCTTCCATTCTCCAGGAATCAGGGTCGATCTGCATGCTGTCATCTTGTCTTCTCAGTATATCAACTCCAAGAGACTGGGAATCAAGTTTCTTTTCTCCAATGGGAAATACTGCGAGACTTCCCAGAATTCTCAGAAGAAAGCCAGGCCCACACAGAGGCCTCATTGGCTGCTCACTGGCTATCTCCAGATTAACAGGCTAGACTCCACCCGTACATCCCAATCATGAACTTGACATCACGAATACATGACCGCCACAGCCAGGTAGTTGTTTTCTAAATTTCTTGGCAGAGATGAATGAGCATCCCCAGAACTCTATTCATTTGTTGGGATATTTCAGTTGTCTTCCCAATATCATCACTCTAGATGGAACTTCTAGCCTCCTTACCATCCTTTTGCATTTCTCCCATGTGCTCTCTCTCCAAGCTGTAGGCCCAGTGTTGTTCTCTGAAGTGCATTCTTCTGAGCAGGGAGGAGTGTCTACATAGTTGGGATTGCAGCCAGTCCTGCAGACATCTCTGTTAGTTCCCTGGTACATGTTGGTATGTTGTATTCACATCTTGGTGCAGTGGGTTGGAGCCTGGTCTCTCTCTCCCTTTCCTGTGGAAATATAAACAATATACACTCCCCTTAGATGGATTATCCTACCACACATCTTATAGCAACAAAAAATTATGAAAAGTTTGAAGGTTTTAATGTAAAAGTCAAATTATGAAACTTTAGTAAAAAGTGTATCAATTAATATTTTTGAAGTTGAGGTTAAGCAGCTCTTTTTAAATTTACTCTAACTTCAGATCTTTTAAAGAAACTTGCACATTTAAAATATTTTACTGAGCTTTATTTAAACTTCTTGTTGTGAATTGGGTGAATGCTAACAAAGAAAATTGATTTTCCATTTAACAATTTATGCACATTTTGTTTTGTAAAACTGGTGGCAATTCCCATGATGTAGCAGTACTTTGTCCATTGCCTCTCTGTGTGTGTTCTCTCCCTATTTCCTCACATCTTGCTTTTGGAGCTTTATTTTAGGAAAACACTGCTATGTTGATCCTGTTTGGTTGAGTGTTGTAAGGACTATATACTTACCTGGTGTTAATTTTTCACCTTACAGGCCTGTCCATTATTTGGCTATAAGTTGAGCTGCATGTATAAATTTAGTTACAGCCTTAAGTGATGTCTAAGCACCAAAGTTTCAGGGGTTTCATCATTCTTTAAAACGTTCGCAGTCCTTGTCTTTTTTTTTTTTTTTTAAGTTTCGTTCTACATTTTTCTCCCACTATATCAAAGACTTCCTATTGTGATCCTTTTCAGAGTCGTGGTCTCAGGCACCATCCTGTTCTTCTGGTCTCAGGGTCAGGCAGCCTGGGTTTCCTGGGGCCCATTAGCCCCATTATCTAATTATTTCAGCTCATATTTAATTTTCTGTGTTCCTATTTCCTTTGAATCGGGAGAGGTCAATAGTTATACTTTAAATGGTCTTTCCCAAGCTTTTAAAACCTCAGTTGTTACTAATCAAAATAGAATGTCAAACTACTTTGGTAGAAACATTATTTTTGTGCCCTATGTTAAGATACTTTACTTCGATGTTCCCCAAGAGTATGGTCCTGAGCCCTGAGATCCGGTGACTTATTTTCTCAAGATGTTTGGCTAGGTCTAAGAGATTTTCATAACTTTATCCCCTTTATATTATATTCATGGATATATTTGCAACACATATTATAAAAGTGGCATTGAAAGTGATATTTTTTTAAGTTTTAAAAGAATTTTACTTTTTCACTGTTTTTTTGTTTGTTTGGTTTTTTTTTGCATCACTGCTCTGGAAAAATTTTGATCATTTTATTGGGAGCTCTTAATTTTATTGTTATATGTTTCACATATCAAAAATTTAATAATTGAGTCATATGAACCAGCTTTATGCAATCATTATCACAATTAGTTTCAAAACACTTTCTTCTCCTACTCTTTGTTATTTCCTCATTTCCTTCCATCTTTCCCTGCCACGCCCCAAGGGAGCTATCAATTCGGTTACTTTCTCTAGAGATCTAACCACCCTGAATTTCATATACAGAAAATCACATAAAACACAAACAGGAAGCCAACCAACAATAATGACTAAACAAACCATAAAACAATCTCAATAAAAAAGAAAGCAGGATATATTAAATACTGAAATAACTTTAAAATGGATGAATAGAGAGATCTAATGAGAAGGTATTACATGTTAACCTAACTCCATCAGTCATTATCCCCTTCACAATGCTGTATGATTGATAGCAAGGCTATTTACATCATTTGACTATGGTAAGAGGTGATTCATGGTGATGGTATTTGACTTTCTCAAAGAGGAATGGAGAATCAAAACAACAGAATAAAGACAATTTCTATGAGACAAAAGTCATACATGCCTCTGCTGGCCCACCTTTTTAAAAATTTATTTATTTATTTATTATTTATTTATTTTCCCTAGTTCTGATATCAACTATCTTTCCATAGCACTCTCTCCTCTCTGTTCCCAAAACACCAAGCTCACTGTCATCGAGTGAATGCTGACTCGTAGTGACCCCCCCTCATCCCCTCCCCCTGGGATTCCAAGACTGTGACTGTTTATTGGAGTAGAGAATCCAGTCATCCTGTGGACAGAGGTGCTGATGGTTTAGAACTGCTCATCGTGTGGATTACAACCCAACGCATGGCTCCTACACCCCCTGTGCTTCCCTTTCTCTGTTGGTTTGATCATTTATTGCATGTGTAAGTCTGGGTAGACTAGAGAAACATATGTGAATAAGAAAGAGGTTTATGTACAAGAGCAATGGAACATTGAGAAAACATCCTAGCCCAGTCTAGATCAAATCCATTAGTCCAATATTAGCCCATATATCCAACAGCAATCTATAAAGTCCCCTTTAGACTCATGATACACATGCAATGATAATGAATGTAGAAGATCACAGGCCAGTGGGTAGAAAGTCTTTGGATCCAAGTGGTGGTGTAAGCATCTCAGCGCTGGCAGGAATCTCCACATGGCTTCTCTCGGTTCAGATTTCTGGCCACATCAGGGTAGGTTCATGTGGCTTTTCCTCAGGGATCTCTAGCAGGGAGCCAGCTTTGTCAGTTGAGTGTCTCCAAAGGCGTGAGCTGAGAGAGACAGTGTCTCCTGCCTCCAAGAAGGAATTACTACATTTCCCAAGAGAAGGCCATGCCCACACAGAGGTCTCATTTGCTATTTCCAGATAGACAGACTAGACACCATCCCTACATTCTTAATCCTCAAACTGACACTAGATTAGGTGACTGCCACATTGCAACAGTCACAAAGAACTCATAGGTGATAGTCACAACAATGGGGTTTATTAGGGAAGTAAAACTTTGCAATTCAAGATCAGAAATAATTCAGACTACAGTCCTTCAATTTGGGATACACTCTTTTGAGTTGTGTCCACAGGCATAACTTTCCCTGGCTCTCAGCCTTTCTTGGCTTCTGCTATGCTCAGGCCAGGGGTAGAAAGCTCTTTTAGTTCTGGTAATAAGTGTTCAAAGGCACCCACCGACCAGCAAGCCTCAACAAGGCACTCTGCTTTTGATCCATATGTTAGCAAAGGTAACCTCCCCAGAAAATTCCCAGAGAGATGCCACTCTGCCAATAAGCCTGAAGCTCCCAGATTTCTTCCCTCGTGGGCTTGGAAGTTTACCACTCTGCATCACACCAATCTCCTACTCTGTGCCACCATTGCCTGTCACTGTCATTTTTCTCCCAAGGATCATCACCATCTTTTACCACCTCTAGAAGCACGGCTCTCTGTCTCAAAGATCAAGGATGTACGGGGCAGGGGTCTTAGATGCAATGGATATGTTATACTTCTTTCTTGATGGTAGGAAGATCACTCTCCTGTTGCTGGGATGGCTTATTTTTAAGCCTCGCCTAGTGTGATGGCAAACTACCTGTGTGAGGCTGGATTGACTAGTGAAACAAGACCAATGACTCCCATATGTGTAAGAAGGAACTTTCTATCAAGAAGTAATTGTATTAAAAAAAGAAGCAATTTATATTAAGAACACATCCCATTTCAGTCCAGCTCAGGTCTTTGAGTCTAATGCTAGCTGGTACCCTCTTCAGCCTCTTGTAGCTCTAGGTTGATGACACAGAAAGGTGAAGTAGGATGCAGGAAGATCACAGCATTCTATGGATCAAAGGTCTGCAGACACTTGGCATCCTGGGTGAACTGTCCCTTTCATGTGACCCTTCTGTGAGGGAATGTCCAACTATCAACAGATGGACTTCCAGTCTCCACTATGGCCCCGCTCTTTCACATCGATACAATTGTTTGTTTTTGGTCTTTTGACACTTGATCCTGTCGACACCTCATGATCACACAGACTGGTATGTTTCTTCCATGTGGGCTTTATTTCCTCCCTGTTAGATGGCAGCTTGTTTAACTTCAAGCGTTTAAGACCCCAGACACGAACTATATCTTTTAATATCTGAGCTCTATCATCTTTCTTCACCACATTGGCTTATGCGCTCATTTGTCGGGAAGGTGATCATCACAAAATACCAGATGATTAGAACGAACTGCTTTTGTGTTGAAGGAGTACTTGAGTAGAGAGACCCAATGCCTGTCTACTACCTTAATACTCAACATTTAAATAGCTGTATGTAGACCTATATCCCTATTAATATATTTACATATGCGCGTGCCCATATTTGTACCTCTATAAATGTCCTTTGCCTCCAAGTTCTTTCCTCTATTTCTTTTTACTTTCTTCCTGTCCCACTACATGTTCGACCCTCATTTGACACAGTACTTTCTTGATGCTACATTGCACTTGTTCAAACCCCACCAGGCATTCTATCCTCTCCTAGCCATTGATTTTAGATGTCTTATTGTTCCCTTGTTTCTGGGTTTGTTGTCTTTCCCCTTCCTTTCTCCCATCTCCTCCTCTCCCATGTTTCCCTGGAGCTGTTAGCCTCTTTATATTCTCCTCAGGATTGGTTATCCTGCCTTTCTTATATAGATATGAAAAAAAAAGAAAGAAGAAAAGAAAAAAGAAGGAAACACTAAATAGTTCCAGGCCTGTCTGCTGACTCTTTTGGATGTTTTCCAGTCTGATCTGTTGAGGTGATCTGTCCACCCCTTTCGAAGTCTATTTCAGAATTCCACAGTGACTTCCTTGCTTTGCTCCCTTGCTGCTGTATTACGCTCCCTTAGTGTTTCGTTTCATTGTGGGGGGTCAGCCCTGGCACAATACCACACTGTGTCTCCAGTGCTGTCCCCCATGGCACTGTGGGTCAGTGGGGGGGGGGCGTCGTGTCTCCTGGTGGGGCCATTCTCATAGTCCTCTTTGTGCATTGGCTGCTCTGAGAAGGAATGTCATCCTCGAGGCTTGATGGACTAAGATGTGTTTCGTTCTCTCTCTCTCTCTCTCTCTCTCTCTCTCTCTCTCTCTCTCTCTCTCCCTCCCTCCCTCCCTCCCTCTCTTAGTTTTCTCCCACCACTGTCCTCAGGCTGATTCTCCAAGGCTGTCCTCTGTAGTGCATTCTTCTGGGGAGGGGATTGATATAGCTGGAATTGGGACTGGTATTGGCCTCCCAGACCTTTCTGTTAATTTGCTGCTTCATGCTCGTATACTGCCCTTCAGCGTCGGTGCTGAGGTCTGGTTCCTTGTTCACTTTCCTGTGGCGACATTAACAATACCCTCCCCATATATGCATTAGAGCCCTATTCCCCCACTACCCACATCCTTCTTCCACCCCACCCTGCTTTCTCCCTCCTTGACTGTCGTATGCTTCCCTGGGTTAGGTCTGACCCCTGCCAGAGGTCCTGAATCTCTTCCCAGGAATGTATGAATTTGATAGCTTTTCCTCTATGACCCTTGTGATTTTTAAACTTACCTCAGGTTTTACTTGTCCTTTTGTGCTTGGCTTACTTTACTTAGCATAATTTCCTCCCAACTCTTCCCATGTGATGATGTGCTTCACGCATTCATCATGCTTTTTAGGGATGCAGAGTACACCATTGTATGTATATACCAGAGGTCTTTAATTCATTTGTTGCTTGATGGAAATTTAGACTGTTTCCAATTCTTTGCCATTGTGAACAGCACTGCGATGAACATTGGAGCACAGATGTGTGATCTTGATCTGCTTCTTCTTTTTCTGCCCAGTAGGGGGATGGCTGGGTCATATGGTAGCTCAATTTCCATTTGTTTTAGATATCACCATCTCTATTTCCATAATGGCTGCATATACGTTAAGAACCACCAGCAGTGGATGAGAGTTCCTATCTTACCACATCCACTCCACTCTAATCCACTCCAACACTTGTTGCTTTCTGAATTTTTTCCTCCCACAAACTTGGGGGTTTATTAGGGAAGCTAGTAGGTTCTATCAAGCAAGGATCAGAAAAAAAATGGTTACAGTCATCTGGTTTGCAACACCTCTTCTCAGCCAGGTTGTTAGGTCCATCTTTTTCTGGTCTTGATCCTCTCAGTCATGCAGTCTTTTAGCCTCTGCCAGGTTTAGACAAATGTTACAAAATGCATCTAAATGCCCAAAGGGTTCTCTACCTTGTACATCAGTGTCCTGCCTTGAGGAATTCAGTTCTGCTCATTTCATGGGCCTGGGAAACTTGTTGTGCTCCTTGGTCTCCATACCTTTGCTGCTGCTGCTGCTCGACTTCACACAGGGATCTCACAGGGGATCTGCTGATGACTCTGCTTTTTTTTTTTTTAAATGATTTTATTGGGGGCTCTCACAGCTCTTATAACATTCAATACATCATTTGTATCAACCATATCTATACACATGTTGCCATATTCATTTCCAAATACTTTCTACTTGAGCCCCTATAAGCTCCTCTTCCCTCCCCTTTTTAAAAAATAAATCATTTTACTAGGGGCTCACACAACTCCCATCATGATCCATAAAAACATCAATTGTATGCAAGTCACATTTGCACACTTGTTGCCATCATCACTCTCAAAACATCCTCCCTCCACTTAGGCGTCCAGTCCCAGCTCTCTATATTTCCCTTCCCTCCCCCCCCCTTGAACCCTTAATAATTTACAAATTGTTATTACTATTTCATAGCGTGTTCAATGTGTCTCTTCACTCGCTTCCCTTTTGTCCATACCCCACAGAGGAGGTTACATGTAGATCCCTGAAATTGGTTCCCCCTTTCTATTCCACCATCCCTCCACCCATCCAGTATCACCACTCTCACCACTAGTCCTGAGAGATCTTTCCTAAATTCCCCATGTTTCAGACTCAGTGTACATCCCCTGGTCTAGCTGGATTCTGGATTTGTCTGTTAGAATTGGGATGATGATAGTGGGTGGGAGGAAGCACTTGAGAACTAGAGGAAAGTCGGACATTTCATTGTTACTACACTGTACCTTGACAGGCTCATCTCCTCCCTGCAACCCCTCCATGAGAGGATGTCACTTCACCTCGTGATGGGTTTTGAGCCCCCAATTGTACCCCCCCCCATTTATGATGACAGAATCTTTAGTTCTTTCATGGCTCATACTGCATCCCTTGGACACCTGGTGGTCACACAGGCTGGTGCGCTTCGTCTATGTGGGCTTTGTTGCTTGCTTCCTGACATTTTTAATTAGGCTATCTTTGAGGGCGTTAGGTAGTATCTTATAGTTGCTTTAATTTGCATTTCCCTTGTGGCTAATGATCTGGAACTTTTCTTCATATGTTTGTTGGCCACTTGGACTTCCACCCTTGTGAAACTTCTTTTCAGGTCTTTTGCCCAGCTTCTCAATGGGTTATTTTTTTTTTTTCTTAATGTAGACTAGTAAAATGTTGTAGATTTTAGTAATAAGATTTTTGTCTTATGTGTCATTGATAAAGATGCTTTACTAGGCTGTCAGCTCTCTTATTACTCTCTTGGCAAAGTATTTTGACGCACACAGGTGTTTTAGCTTCAGCATATCCTACGTGTCAATTTGTGCTTCTTTTGTGCTTGCGTCCTTCCCTATTTCTGATTTTGTCTCTGATCTGGGTAGAGAGTTATTCATCCTCCTGTAGTTTGCACTTGTTTTTTTAATCCTCCTTTTATTGATTTCTAGTCTTATGGTGTAGTGGTCAGAAAGGAAAGTCTGGGTGACATGCATAGACTATTGAATTCACATAGGCTCAGCATGTGTCCAAGCTTGTGGTCTATTTTCAAGTATATGCCATGTGGGTTTGGGAAGAATGTGAAAATTTTGTGTTTGGATGGAGAGCTCTGAAAATGTCTTTCAGGTCAAGTCGCCGAATTATAGAGTTAAGTTCTGTAGCTTCCTTGTTAAGTTTCTTTCCATGTGATCTCTTTCTCAGAGAGCAGTGTATTAAAGTCACCTATTATGATTGCTGAGCCTGTGATTTCTTTTTTCATCTTTTGAAGCTTTTGATTGATGAATTTTAAGGGTCTCTCAGTGGGTGTGTAAATGTTTATTATGCTCACTGGTTCTTGGAGACCATTGCAATCTTGAATATGCTGAATTGAACTCAGTACTTGGACAATGACCTTCCTATAGACACAACCTGTATTATTTCAGGGTGCAAGTATCTCTTACTTGTTCCATGACAGACATTTCTTCCCTGGCTTTTTGAATGTCGATGAGGATCTTTTCTTTCTTGTTCATTATTTATATTACTATTTTATTCTTACTACCTCATTTCAATTTTTAAAATTGTTTTCGTTGGTTTTTCCAGTTTGTAAAGCACAGGAGTAGTGGATACATAATGATAATAATTGATACAAGGGTTGGTAGGGGATGCAGGTGCAGGGATGGATAATAGGGAGGGAAAGGGGATTTCAGGAGTAAAAAATAAAGACAGGAAGGGGGAGGAAACTCTAGAGCTGACTGTGACTACACAATTAATTTTTTTGGGGGGGCATCACTGCTCTCTGGTGGTGGGAGTAGGAGGCCCAGCCCCACTGCTGGAATTGAACCTCTGTCCCAGTGGGCTGCAGTCCCGCGCACAACCACTATGCCACCAGGGCTCAGCCACTACACAATTAATTTTAAAGGCAATTTAACTATGGAGGGTGTTGTAAGATTCTTATGGTAATAATTGCACAATTCTCCTTGATATGATTGAATAATTAAGCTGTTGAATTGTATGATATGTCAATTATGTGGCAATAATATATGAGTTACAGTCTTTCTATAGAATATCAAAATACAGGGTTGGGGCTTTAAAAAAAAAGAAGATCAAAATGCTAAACCTAATTTAAACAGTTTAAAAACTTGCCAGTTGATCCCTACTCTGATGCAGGAATGTTAGGCCTGAACTGGTTTGTTTTGCCCTTAGATGGCAAACTAGATGTGAACTAGATGTGTTTTGCCATTCAGGGTGAGCCTCTTGAATTTTTGTTACATATTAGTTGTTCTTCAGTATGTGAAAGCCAGGATTGATGAACCTATTGGGACAGAAAGTAGAATAAAGATTTTGGAGGTACAGTGGTGGTAAAAGGGAGTTGATGTTAAGAAGTCCAAGAAAGAAAAGAATGTTTTGAAACAGATTGTGGTAGCAATTGTACAACACTCCTTGCAGTTTGTGGCGGTCATGTGCTTATGTCAGTTTTATGATTGAGCTGTAGGGCTGGAATCTAGCTTGTTAATCTGAAGATAGCCATTGAGTAGCCAATGAGGCCTCTGTGTGGACATGGCTTCCTCCTGAGACTTCTGGGAAATCTTGCAGTATTTCCCTGGTGGAAATGAGAAGCCATCTTCACAGTTACTGGGAGCCAGTCTCTGAGACAACGGACTATGGACAAGACAAGATGGCAGCATCCCAGGAGCTGCAGGAGATGGAGGAGAAGCCACATGGTCTTACCCTGATGGAGCCAGACCTCTGAAGCTGGAGAAACCACGTGGAGACCCCTGCCAGCGCTGAGTTGCTTCTATCACCACTGGATGCTGTTGATGGACCCTGAGCCCTGGAAGTGAGGAGCCATGGGGAGACCCCGCCAGGGACAGGACTCAGCACCCGCTGATCTGTGACTTTGTGAGTCGGAAGGAGACTTTGTAGACTGGTATCGGGCATATGGGCGAATATCAGACTTATAAGTTTGAACTGGACTGGGTTGGGATACTTTCTCAATGTTCCATTCCTCTTGTATATAAACCTCTCCCTTATATCCATATGCATATCTATGAATTTGTTTCTCTAGTCTATCCAGACTAATACAAAGTGATTGAACTACGGAATGATATGTTTTTTGTCAACTCCCAATAAAATGTTTTTTTCAAAATCCCCAAAAACAGAGTTACAGTCTTGGAAACGCCAAGGGGTAGTTTTACTCCATCCTCTAGCTTCACTATGAGCAGCAATCAACTTGATGGCAGTCAGTTTGGCTTGCTGTTCAGACGAATCAGAATCTACCCAATGGTAGTGGTGTAAGTTTTTTTTAGGGGGTTACCCATGGCGATAAGTTAGTAATAATTTTTGAAGTTAGTAAATTTTATCCAAATTTTTCACACCACTGGTTACAAGTTATAAAATGTATCGGCATTTTCATTATTTCGTTTGTCTTCTTCTTGACCTTGCTTCCCTTATCATGTTTGACTTCTTATCTAAGTTTTTTTTTGGTAAATGTTGATCACTTGGTCTCATACCGCTGATAATTTAAGGAAACTTTACTCACAGCGTATATTGTTTATTTTATAAGTTGATCTATTATTTGGCTGAAAAGTGACCGACATCTAGGAATAGCTTCAGTGTCAAGTTCAAAGGGTATCTGAAAGGTGGAAGACTTGGAGGTTCCTCTAGTCTCTATCAATTCAGTAGGTTTAGCTTCTTTTAGAAATTTGAATTTTGTTCAACATTCTATCCAGGGTGTGGCAGTCATGTACTCTTGCATCAATTTCTGGATTGGGAGTGTAAGGATGGATTCTAGTTTGTCAAACTGGAGATAGTCAATTAGACCTCTGTGTAGGCATGGCTTTCTCCTGAGAATTCTGGGAAATCTGGCCATATTGGGGATGAGAAACTTATGATTCAGTCCCTTGGAGATGCTCTACTGACAAGACAACATGGTATCTGAAAGTGGAAGACATGGAGGTACTTCCTCCAAGCATGTTGGCTTGTCAGATCCTGAGTCCTGGAAACTGGAGAAACTGGAGGAGAAGCCACATGGTCTTACCCTGATGGAGCCAGACCTCTGAAGCTGGACAAGCCACATAGAGAGTCCTACCAGTACTGAGAAACTGGAGAAGTCACAGAAAAGCCCCTGCCAGCACTGAGATGCTTCTACCACCACTGAATACATAAGATTCTGCACCACTGGCTTGTAATTGTCCTGGTGTCATTGCATGTGCCTTGTAATTCTAAAGAAGACTTTATAGACTGGTATAGGGCATATGGGATAATATCAGACCTGTGGACTTGGACTGCATTGCGTTCGGATACTTTCTCAATGTTCCATTCCTCTTGTATATAAAACTCTCCCTTATATACATATGTGTGTTTATGAATTTGTTTCTTTAGTTTACTTTGACTAAGACACAGGGCCTTCCATTATGTTCTTGGTCAGAATGGTCAGTAGTCATAGTGTGGCAATAATTTTGATTGTAAGAAATTATATAACAGACTAATTCCAAGGAGTTGGATATTAAAGATGTCTCAAAAATTCTTCCAAGATACTACTTTGTTCCTTTCTAAAGCTACTACCCTCTCACTCTGCCCACCACCTCGCTTCTCCTTTGAGTATATTCCCCTCATCTCTGTGTTCTCTGATTCACAGCCGCATCCCACAGAAATGCATGAAATTTTGAGGATCTGTCTCACGTGGTGAGTCATATTTAGTCCAAAAATCTAAGGAACAGGTAGAGGTGTGTCAATTGCCAGAAATATACAAAAACCACAGGTTTTCTTTTGTTTTATTGCTTCTATCAAAATTCAGCCAAGAAAATAGAAGTGTGTGGCACCATATTTTCATATTCTAGAATTAAGGAAGGGAATCCCTTAATTCTACTGCTTAATGTACAACTTTGGGAAAGATATTTTATTTGAAATTTTGCCATGGTATTTTGGTCTTGTATTACTGATTGGTTTTCTCACTCAGAACTGACAGCATTTGGAGGGGCTTGTGGGTTGGGCTGTGAACATTTAAGCCAACAGCCACTCTGTGGGCGAAAGATGCGGCTTTCTATAACTCCCATCAAGAGTTGGTCTTGCGTACCTACAGGGACAAATACCCTGTCTAGTAGAGTCACTCTGAGTCAGATCCGTCCCAATGGCTGTGGGTGAACTTGTAAGTGCAGGCAATGATACGTTGACACTACAGGGTTAGTTATAGATAATAAATAGTCAGACAGATACTCTTAGCAACTAACCAAGCTGTCTTCTTTTTTTTCTTCTAAGCTTTCATTTTATATGTCAATTTGGGTCAGCTATAATATTCAGTGGTTTGGTCAAATACAAGACTAGTTGCTGTTCCATAATCTGATATAATGCAATTCAATCAAGTGTAGTCAAGCAATTGGTTAAAATGGGCAATTCTTTAGGACAGTTATTCTCAACCTGCGGGTTGTGACCCCTCTGGGGGTCCAATGACCCTTTCACAGGGGTCACTTGATTCATAACAGTAGCAAAATTGCAGTTATGAAATAGCAATGAAAATAATTTTATGGTTGAGAGGTCATCATGACATGAGTTACTGTATTAAAGGGTTGAAGTATTAGGAAGGTGGAGAGCCACTGCTTTAGGATGTCATCTGTCTCCAGAGTATAAAAAAAATAATTTTGTCAGGATTCACTTTCTCTTTCCACACTATTTTCTTCCTATTGCCTGACCTATGGATCTTGGGACAAAAGCTTACCATCTGACTTTGGATAACATATATGCACTTCAAAAGTTAGTTTAAGAGATTCCATTATCTTTCAGTTTTTTTTCATTTTTGGGGGGGCATCACTGCTCTTTGGTGGTGGGAGTAGGAGACCCAGCCCCACTGCTGGAATTGAACCTCCCTCCCAGTGAGCTGCAGTCCCGGGCTCAACCACTATGCCACCAGGGGTCAGTCTGTTTTTTTCAGTTTTTTTTTTGTGTGTGTGATTCCATTATCTTTCATTGCAATTTCCCACAGACTTTTTGAATCATATATATACATATATATATATACACACACACATATCTATATATCCCACTGGTTCAATTTCTCTAGAGAACCTTGACTATGACATGTGTGTTAGAGAAACAAATTCATAAACACGCATATATAAGAGACTTTTATATAAAGGTTAATTGTATATTAAGAAAACATCCCAACCCAGTCCAATCTAAAGCCATAAGTCTGATACATCTAATACCAATCTATAAAGTCCTCTTCAGACTCACAAGACACATGCAGTGAAGGCAAATGCAGGATGGTCAAAGCCAGTGGGTAGAAAGTGTTTGGACCCTGTGGCGCTATAAGGATCTCAGCCCTGGGAGGGGTCTCTCTGTGGCTTCCTTGGTTTCAGAGGTCTGGTTGCATCCACCTGGCTTATCTGGCTGAGGGCACCAGGGTAGCTGCATGTGGCTTCTCCTCAGGGATGTCTCACAGGAAGTAAGTCTTGCCAGTACAGAGTATCCAAGCAAGTGAGAGAGTGTCTCCTGCTTCCAAGAAGGAAGTACCAGATTTCCCCAAATTCTCAGAGGAAAAGGCCATGCCTGGACAGAGGTCTGGCTATCTGCAGGTTGACGAGCTAGACTCCACCCCTACATTCTTAATCCTCAAATTGACACCAGATTAGGTGATGCCACACAAGGCACACGGGTTCTATGTAAAGCACGAAAGCTGTAGCACAGGCTCGTGGGTCCAGCGGGTTGAAGTTGGCCGAATGAATCCACCATTGGCAGTCTGGGGACAGCTCCTGAAATCCAGTGACCAACAAGAGACTGAGGAACCAGACCCAACATCCAGTTGCAGAAGAAGGCAACAGGCCAAAAAGAATTTGACTCTGTTTGCGCTCTCTCTTTTATACCAAAAATTTCATGGCACCAAGGAGGTGTCATCAGACTGCAAGGCAATTGATAGGTTGAGCCCCACCCTTGCCCTTGCCTAGAAGTATCTGATGGACATAATCCCTAACTGTCAGGCATTTGAAACTGTAATATCCATGCAGAGAAAGGTTACAGAGGTTTAAGTTGACATTGAGTGCTTTTTAACTCTGAAGAGGTTCAGTGACACTGTGGAGAATGCCCTGGACTCCTCAGTGCCTTGGACAACGTCTTGGACAAGCTCAGTGGTTCTTAACTCACCGGTTACTCCTCAGAAGAAAATTGAGCTTTTTTGTTCCCATAAAGACGTACAATCTTGGGCTGAGCCCCGGTGGCGTAGTGGTTGTGTGCGGGACTGCAGCCCACAGGATTGGCGGTTCAAATGCAGCAGGGTCTCTCCGGGAGCAAGGCTGGGCCTCCTACTCCTACCAGGGGGCAGTGATGGCCACACAAAAAAAGATGTACAACCTCAACCATCTTGTTTATTGTCTCTATGAGTAAGAATTAACTTGATGACAGTATGATTTTGTTTTTTTAACCACAGGGGCAAAAAAAAAGTTGTAACTCTACTACTATGCAATGATGAAACAATTAGTAGTCGTGAGGTGTTACTGACAGCAGGAATAGTCGGTCGTGGTGGCTTCTGTGCCTGTTTAACTTCAGTGGGGATAATGACCAGGATCAGTCCAAAGCTGATTTCTGTGAGGTTGAAGTCAGACATATCTCCACTTTCTTTTCTTTTCAAACCAATTCTGATACCAGCTGCCACTCCCACCACACTCTCTACTTCTTTTCTGGATTCATAATCAGTTGCAAAACCCACAAACCATATTGACAGTGAGTTCTTAAGGAGCGGGGTATAACTGAGGATGAAGATCAACAGGGATCAGGATCAGGAAGCCTGTCACAATGTAATTAATGCTTATCAACTATTTATGTAGAAACCATCAAGTGGGAATCTAATTTGCTGTGAGAACTTTCACCCAAAATACACAAGTCTTTCTCCTGCAGAACAAGGCAGTGCTTTCAGCTCTTCTCAGCCTGCAGGTCTCCCTTCTATCCCATGAGGGCACCCCAGCAACCACCTCCACTCCACCTCCAGCACATTCTGTCTTTGCCTAGGTTCTTTCAAGATGCCGAATCAGTGAAGCTTATATATTTATATATGTTGAGAGATTTGCTCAAAGAAAATGGCTCATGCTATTGTAGAGGCCGGTAAGTTCCAAGGGTCAGATACCAAGCTAGTGACTTCTCCAATTTCATGTGGCTGATCAACCCAAGCCTGGAGGTCAGGCTTCTGCCTGCGAAGGTGAGGGAATCTATCCAAGGTCAGCAGGGAAAGTGGCAGGCTGCTCGTGACTCCTGGAACTAGCAGGCAATGGTTAGGCTATTGGCTCAAGCCCAAAGAACCAGAGGCCCGAGGAGGGGGCAGATGCCGGAGTCAGAATCAGCAAAAGGGAAGGTTTGCCTGAGCGTCCACCAATATTGGAAGTAGGCAGCATCCCTGAGGAATCTTTCAGTTGACTGACTGGCTACTCCTAGCAGATCTCATCAGGAAAATGACACGTCTTAAATGCCAAGTCGCCGAGGAAAGTGGCTCAGCCAAGTGGACACAGGACGATCATGATTATGGATGCCTCTTGGCTCTGCTGTCTGTCATCTGCTGCTGGGTCTTTCCAGGCCACTTGCCGTCTTCAGTGTCACAATGCTGGACTCGCCACACAGTTCGTTCAGGAGATCCCTGCCTCTTCCCTCAAGTCTTCTCTCTTCTCCCTTCTGTTTGCCTCCTATTTTTCTGCCTGTTTCCTTTCTGTCTTAAAAACCTCTGTGGGGTGCTGAGCCCCAGTGGTGGAGTGGTTGTTTGAGGGACTGCCACCCAGTGGGATGGAGGTTCAATTCCAGCAGCGGCTCCACAGGAGCAAAGGCTGGGCCTCTTACTCCCACCACCAGAGTGCAGTGATGCCTCCCCCCAAAAACAAAAAAGCAAAAAAAAAAAACCCCAAAACCTCTGTGGGGTTGGTTGGTTGCATATAGAAAGAGGCTTCTGGATGTGAGGGCGATCTGGCTGTGACATCTGCCACCGCATTGATCGCCAGGGTTGATTCGGCTGCTCTGGCTGGCTAGGCGGGTGTCCCCTTCCTCCCTCACTGCTCCATGTGTGTCCCTCCCGAAGCTGCAGGCTCGGTTGAAGAGGACGACCTTCCCCGATAGAAGGACCGTCCTTTAGTCAAGGGTAAACGAGTAGCTGTGCTCCCCTGCTAGAACCTCCAGACAAGTCTCAAGAAAGAGGCTTCCAAAGAGGGTCTTAGAAAAATGTCCTTTCCTTTATGAATGAACTCCATTTTCCCATGAACTTTTTTTTAAAGATCATTTTATTGGCTGCTCTTACAGCTCTTGTAACATTCCACACATCAGTTGTATTAAGCATATTTGTACATATGCTGTCATCATTATTTTCTAAATGTTTACTTTCTATCTGAGCCCTCGATATCAGCTCCTCTTTTTTCTCTCCCTCCCCCCCTCCACACTCATGAACTTTTTGACCCCTCTTTATGTACACGATTCCTTGTCAAAAAAAAAAAAAAAAAGAGGCTTGTGGCCCAGTGGCAGAAGCACTCAGCTGTTACTATGAAAGCCTGCTGTTAGCATCTACCTGCTTCTCTTTCAGAGAAAGCTAGGGCAGTCAGCCTCTGTGAGATTTGCACCCATGGGAATCTTCTGGGGCAAGTCTACTCAACCCGTGGGACCGCTGTGGGTCAGAATGGACCTGATGGTAGCAGGCTTTCTTCAGTTTAAAGAGATGGGCCACAAACTGGCCACTTCTCTGTTAGTAGGCCACAGATACCTCATTTGCATAGCTCACAGTCATTTCATTTGCATAGTGTGTCATTCAAATTCTGCAAGGTGCAAACTAATCACAGGGCAGGCTCTAACTAGTCTAGCATTAGACAAAAGTTGCAACCACAAGCAGTTTACAGTTTCCCAAGGGAAAGGCAATCACAACGGATGTGTTAAGGTGAGTTCACCAGAGAAGCAGTCAGTGACACACACACACACACACACACACAATTTAAAGAAAATGACTTTCCAATTATGAAAATGGGTGATTATGTAGTCAATTATAGTCCTTCTAGACATCATTCTTCATGTAATATATTATTCATTCTGGACTTTCTTTTTTCCCCTTCATTCTGTACTTTCAATGCCTTTGGCAAAAGTTCCATTTAAAGGACTACTAGAACGGGAGTAAGACCACCTTAGAGTGGAGGGTGAATGGGCCCACACTTTTGTTTCCTGGATGAGATCGTAAGATAGTACCTGAGTACTGGGTGTGAACCAGGCCAGGGTTTGTTGTCCGGGATAAATAATGGTGCTGCCTTACAATCATTCATGGCCTCACCCGGAAAACCAGACCCCTGCTTTCCTGGTTGAGTGTGGGTGAGAATCGAGAAGACCCACTGTGACTCTGGACATTTTTGTCTTCTGGCTCTGGACCTGCATTGGGTTCACCTAGGCCTGACCTTTGTATTTGGACCTAATAGCCCCCATCACCACGTGAGATACTTCTGCAAGATTTTATGACAGCAACCACAGAATCCACGGATATGAGAGAATACCCTTAAGGGAGGAGACGAGGAAAATGGAGCTGAAGAGCATTGTGGAAGAGTTGGACATTTGGGGACATCATTAATCCCCAGCTCTGTGAAGAAGCCAAACTGAGGGGTAGGGTCTGTACTTCTTCAACATTTGCACCGTCAGACAGTCACTTCAGATAGGCTTTTTGATTATTTTTCACTCTGGAAATATTATTGTATAGAAGTGCTACTTATTAATACAGGAGAGAGTAATTGTCCTATCTTCCATTCTCCTTTCCCTAACCCCCAGGGCACTTTAATCAATCCATTAAGGGCATGTTGGGTGCTGTCTGTTGTTACTCGATCAGCTCTTAGAGCTTTGAGTGCTTTTGTTCAGCTTCTTATCTGATTCAGTTCAATGCACTGGTGAAATCCCAACCAGTTACCCGGCTATGCATGCAAGGCACATGTCTGAAACTCATCTCTCACACGCACATTATTTTTTTAATCTCTTAAAGTGACATGGGTCACAAGCACTTGGTACTTTACTCTCCCGAGTTTCTCTTTCTAAAGCCCATTTGATCAGGGGCGCTGGGTTTGTGATCAGTGTAAGTGGACTCGGAGCATGCCCCAAGTCGATCAGTTTCTTCTTTCTGCCTGTGTGAGACTCACCACCCACGAAGACAGAACCCCTGAACCTGTTTGTCTCGCGTTCTTTCCCTTTCACTTGGTGGAAAGCGCTATCCTGTAGCTGTCTGGAGTCCTGGAAGACAGAGTTTACTGTGAGTGGTGTGCGCATATGCGGCTCCAGCTGCCCGCCTTAGCAGTTCGCAAGCCAGAGATGACCAGGGGTCTGGTTCCTGACCACATACAAGTTTGGTTGTTCATAAATGACCCGCCTTTACACTTAAGAATTCCTCGGTACTGTCCCTGGACCGCAAAAGAGTGGATAGCTCGCTTCCCACGTTGCAACGTTAGCTTCTTCCTGAGGAGTGAACACAAGGGGATACCGTGGCTTCGCAGCACTTAGTTCTATACCGTTCTAGGTGACTAGGACCCTATAGAAGCACACGCAGTTCCGGAGGCGGCAGCACCTGCGGGTTTCCCGGACTTCCCGCCGGCTCTTCCGCTTGCGCCACCCTTGGTGCCCGCCCCACGGCGAGCAACTCACGCCCTCGCCTCTCCCGCGCTTCTCGCCAGCCACCCGCAGTGGCCTGCCTTTTATAGGCGCCGCAGCCAATGAACACTCTCCTTTCCTTCTTCTCGCGCGACCGGCCAATCGCCGCGCCCCTTGTGTAATCTTCGTCTCCTCGGCCGCTCTCGGCTATTTTCGCTGTTGCTGGCTTTTCAAGAGCTGCTCGCTCGCAGCCACAGTCCCTGCTTTTTTTTTTTTCGGGTTCGGCGCCGTTCCGGATGCTTTAGGCTGCCGGATGTCTGATCTCCGGATAACTGAGGCGTTTCTGTACATGGATTATCTGGTAGGTGCGGGGCAGGGGTGGCGTGCCGCCGCTCAGGTGTCGCCGTGCCCGGTCTCCCTCCGCCTGGGGAAACAGCCTTTTCGCTTTCTTTCTTTGCGATGGGATGCCTTGGGGCTCCTTTCTCCTGCAGCCCGCGGGAAAGCCGTGGCCGCCACTGCGATCGGCGGCCGGCGGGGTCGCGGGGCCGCAGCGCCCGCCGGGGTGGGGGGGTGGGGGGAGCGGGGCTGACAGGTAAAGGTGCGGCCGGGGCGAGCCGGGCAGCGGGCGAGGGTCTCGCTGGGGCTGCGGAGAGATGGGGCCGCGGCGCAGGGGTGGCTGCCTGCGCCTGGTGCCCCTGCTTCCCCGGCGCGCTCCCCGCGAAGGACTTTCTTTCCGGGGAAGTAGGAGTTTTCGGCTCTTGCGCCAGTAGAACTCCAGGTACTATTAAAGAGCCATAACCAGAATGGCTCGCTAAGTGCCTGGCAGCCCCGGTCATTTGCTTGTTATTAGATCTCTAAAGCTGTGACCTCGGTCGCGGCAGGGTTTTAAAAGCACATTACCCTAAAGCAGACGGGACTAAACCGCCTCGCCACCTGGCCAGAACAGGACTGGGCTGGCCTGGCCCCGCCGATCGGATCGGTTCTGGTCTGGGCTGCGCACGAGCGTTTTCCTAGGGTGCATGGATCTGGGTCCCTGCCGTGCCCACAGGCCAGGCTGGGATCGGGAAGTTTACGTGGGGAAAGTGACAGCGCGGGGCGGGGGCGGAACGCAGTTTTGAAGACATGCTTTGTGCCTGTGTTCGTGGGATTAGGCACGCAAGCACTTTATTTTCTCCCCCAAATTATGTTAGCCCCCTGAGCCGCGAGCTTGAGGTTAAGGGGATCCTTATTGACATTCACCGTGCCAGCGCCGAAACAATTGCTCTGTTTACTGTGTCAACCAGAACCGCTATTGCTATACCGAGTTGAAGTGGAGAGTTGAGAACCCGACAGCCTGCCCCCCTCCCTCCCCAACCCCCTTCATTTCTTTGGACATATGCTCTCGTGTTTTCAACTGCAGATGGTCCTGGCAGAGGTTTCCAGCGCCTTCTAGGAATTACATTTAAGGCTGTACGAAGAAAGATTCCTCATTAAAAAATGCTGGACAGTGACTGGTTTTGTAGTGTCAGTGATTTGGGGCTCTCCATAGTTTTACACGACCGTTTCCTAGCAATGTTTAGGATATGATCATCTTGTAGGGGAGGGTGGGCATTGCAGCAAAAGCCTCACCTTGTGAATGGAGCTCTGGCCCCGAGTAAAACAAATGCTGGGTTCAGATTCTGTTGTGCTGTTCCTTTGCAGATGGCAGTAACTTCCTCTCTGTGTGTGCAAGAGGACAGCTATCCACCCAGTACCAGGAAGCGTGTTATTGGCTCTAAAACAGGTTTTAAAATACAGGTTAAGAGAGTCCCCTAATGGAACGGAAAGATGATTTTTGAAATTAACAGGTTCCTGTGTTATTATTAGGTTCTTTAAAATACAGCACAATGGTTTGGTCAAGCAGTCTGTCCAGATTAAAAGTAAAGTTGAGGATAACTGCCGAGACAGAAAGGACAACATAACCTATATTATTCAAAGCTGATTTCTGAGACTTAAGTTCCTAAAAAAGGAGATCATGTGGTTCTGATCGTTATTAATTTCTTTTTGCACGAGATGTGTTTTAAAAGCTCGATTGCATCAAAGGCTACCATGGGGCATGAAATCCACCGAAAACTTTTTGTGAAAATGATTTTGTCAGTACTGGTTAATTACTCAGATTACTCTTGAGATAGGTGTGATCTAATTGTGAGTGGATGAATGCTCATGGGCCGCAGTTTGTCCTCAAAGTAGATTCACTTCTTTGCCGGTTTTCCATCAGTTTGGCGTCACAATACTGGGCCCCAAATTCGATGAGGGCCCCTCATCTTTTACCTGCTGTCCCCTGTCCTCCCAAACACATTTCACGGGGTTTTTTAAATCATTATTTTGTCACCTTAACTTTAACACATAATATGTGCAGGGGACGTTCCCATTTAAAAAAAACAGCAAAGCGTTGTTGTTGCTTGGTGCCAGGGGAGTGGTTGATGCTGCCTCATGGAGACCCCAAGGATGAGGCGCTGGCGGCAACGTGGATCTCTGTGCCGCACTGCTAAGCACAAGGTCAGATGTGTGAACTCACCGGCCATCCCAGAAAGGTGAGGCGTTCTGCTCTCATCAACGTTTGCAACCTCAGAAACCCAACGGGGTAGCTCTCCCCTGGCCTGCAGGGTCCCTCTGACTCCCCCTGATGGCAGGGTCTCTTTTTCATATCGACTCCAGGAGGTCGTTCGGACACCTTGTCTGGTCCTTTAGTCCGGTGCCACTCTCCTCCCACTCATTGCTATGTTTGAGCCCACCGTTGTGGCCACTGTGTCAGTCATCTCATGGAGGGTCTTCGACTGACCTACTTGACCACGCATGATGTCCTTCTCCAGCGACCCGTCCCCCCAGATAACGAACATTCTGATTCCGTTTTCTAAAACAGATAGGCCTGTTCTGACACTCTCTGGTATGTTCATTAACCTTCACCAATACCAGGCTTCGTAGGCATCAGGTTTGCTTCAAGGGAGCATTTCCAGGCTAGTGATTAGTGGTGAAGGAAACAGACTGAAAGGAAATGGTTTTTTGAGTGCGCACCGTAATTCTGATCAAAGAGGTTAAGACAATCATTAAGTCTAAGCCGTAAGTCCAGTTTTCCTAAAACTGGACTGAGAGGCATCAGATGTGCAAAAACACTCCCTCTTGAGGTGATCTTTTTGTATTTATGTCTTGCCTAAGGACTTTCAGAGAAATTTGCATCCCACAGGTCCCGACCATTCTTTCACATTGGTTTTCTTATGCACGATCTTGGTAGATGACTAAAAAAAATTTTGTTGACAGTATCTGGGCTCCTATTTGAACAGGAAGTCAACTCCCAACTTCTTTTACTCAGAACTCCTGTGAATTCAACGTTCCACTCTTCAGTTTTTGCCGAGCCGTTGACGACAGCAAGTGATCGATCTGTCCCCCTCAAGGAAGAGCAGCGGGTGGTGTGTCTTCCTCGTTTTGGTTTTCCCCTTTAAATCGATCTTACCATTGCTTTGTTGATGTTGGGAGCTGCGAGAAGGGGACTCCTGGTCTGTTTTGTTTGCCCGTTGTTCTTTGGAATGGATGTCATCGCTAACTCTTTTCACATGGGGGACATGAGAATGGGAGAGAGGTGCAGTTAAGACAACTTTTCATGGGACTGGCCGATTAAGACAGAGGGAGAATCTCTATCTGATAGGTTGCTGGTGATGTCTTATCATCAATGACTAAATGGTGTGTCGTGGGTAAGAGGTAGCAGACAAGGTGGGGACAGTGCCTGAATGTTGGAGACAGGGTTTTTTGATTGCCTTCCATTGGAAAGGTTGGGGGTTCAACTCTACCCCGAGGCCCTGAGGGAGCAAGGCCTGGCTATCTCCTTCTAAAAGCCCAGCCTCGGAGACTCGGGAGTGGAGTCCCACTCTGGAAGACTCGGGGTGCTTTGAGTGGAAATGGCTTATCAAGCAACTGAAAGAAGTTAATTTAATTCCAGGCTATCTCCTGGTCACTGGGCTAATCCTGAATGATTGTTTGTGTCATCTAGTGCCTCGCATGGTGCTGGCTGCCACTCAGTAGTGTCCCGTCTTTATTTGCTGAGCTGAATGAATATGAGATGGGGCAGTGGTACTTTTTTCTTAGCAGTTTCTCCACTGAGCCAAGATAAAATCTGTTTGGCTTCGGTGTTTGGTTCTGAGAAATGCAGAATGTATCCTTTTCTCTTAACTTCAAGATGATCAGAACACGATTCCTTTTTTCCCCATCTGAGTGTGGGTGGCAATATAAATATCAAAATTTCTTTTTACCAGTTGATGAGGGAATCTTCTTAGGAGGCTCCCCCCCCCCTTTTTTTTTTCCATAATGAGTTTAAAGCCCTTGTTCATACTAGTGGAGACAATATGAAAGTCTTACTATAGGTAACTATTGCTGCTACTCCGGTAGACACCCGGCTCCCTTTCTCGGAGGACACATGGACTCAGAAGATGTCTTCGTGTAAAGCTTGTGGAAGAAGGTGCAAGATAGCAGACTAGTTTTGAAGGAAAAAACATGTTCTTGTAGGTTTTCTGGGGAGGTGGGGCGGGATCAACATCTGGACTCCTTTCCGGTCAAGTAGTTCAATTTTTTTTAACCCCCTTAACTTGTGACTAGATTTATTTGGTACTTCCCCTTACCTTTTTAGATTTATTTGATACTTCGCCTCTTTACTCCTTCAGCCATCCAAGCAAAAGCCAAATCAAACATAAATGCACAAAGATGTGTTATCCCTGTGGTGGGATGCCTATGATGATTAAATGAGGAAACAAAGGGATAGTGATTGATCCGAACACCTTGCTCTTCACATCCAGAGTGTTAATGTATTGTGAAGCTGCAATACTCCTTATACATCCGTGGACTGACTTTGGAAGCTCAGTGGGATTAGACCATATGGAAAGATTGGGATGTGGTCATTGGGAAGACAATCTGGAAATCCCAAGAGTCCCAGGAGGATTGTTTAATACTTACAAAATGAAGTCTTCCTTCTGTTATTTTCATGAATTCACTCAGCAACTATTTCTGGAGCCTGAAAGTCACTGGGAGAGAGCCCCTGCTTCTGACGTCCCTGCTGGCCTGAGGACTGGCAAGAGCAAGGCAGGAAGGGGGACCGGCCAGGCAGGCCTGACAGGACATGTGGAATAGGACGTATACTCTGCTTTCTGATTATTTCTTTTGTAATTTACATGCTACTTTGTTTTATTATTAACTAAAGTGTTAAGTTAGACCTGAGAATATGAAAGCTATAAATACTTGACTATCCAGACAGGAAGGGGAAAGAATGCTATTCTGTTGAAGAGATTGCAGCCAATGTCACGAACAAAGTGTGTATCAACTGTTGAATGGAAAACTAATTTGCTCTGGAAACTTACACACACTACAATTTTTTTTTTAAAGTGAATTGACCTTAGTCAAACATGATTGGTAAGGTAATTCTGATGAGGGGAAATGATGTGGAAAACAACAGAGGACACTGGAGAGTAAAATAAAAATGTCAAAAACTCCGTTAGTTTTGGATGCTAATGTTTTAATTAAATTTTTGTATATTGTATTTGGGATTGATAAAACCTGAGTTCTAGGTGTTTTAGCCTTATATCCACTGTGAATCCCTGGGAGGTGCCACTGATCAATAAGCTTAGCTGAAGGTTTGTTCAGGACTACTTGTGAAGGTCTGAAGGACTACCCAGAAGTCCTTAGCAAAAAGGTCTGGGCCCCACTTCTGAGGATTCCCACTCCTAAGCACAAGGTAAACAGTTTGAAACCACCAGATATAGTCTCAGACCTACAGGGACACTTCCACTCTGTCCTATAAGAAATAATTCAGCAGTTTGTTTGTTTTGAATCTACTTCTGAGAAAGCGGCTTTCGAATGTCCTGTGGAACACATTACTTTTATGACCCTGATTCAGACAGGGCTGCCTGGAACCCTGGGGAACTTGGCCTCGCTTCTTGGTCATAGCTACGCTTGTTCACAGATGTGCGTCTCCTTGGGGGAAGATCTGGTAAGCAGGTGAGGAGGGCATCGGCACAAAGGCATCACCGTTTGCAGGCCACAGGCCAACAACAGAAATTTATCACGTGCTTCATTCAAGCTGTTATTTTCTTGATCGCTGCTCTTGAGTCAGCTCGCACTCACGGTAACTGGGTGTGTAGCAGGAAAACATTGCTCGGTCCTGTGCTGTCTGTCGCGTGGCTGGTGACGTATGTGAACGCATCGTTGTGACTTTTGTGTCTGTCCTTGTCATTGAAGGTTTCGCCTGCTTTGTAAATGAGCCCATTCAAACAGAGGCGTGGAGGTCCACTGGTGATTTCATGTGATGTTCAGTTATCTTAAAACTGGGCTGCTGTTAACCCCGAATGACCGTGGACATCACAATCTGTGCTTGTTTGCTGTGACTGACCAAACAGTAAGGATATAGGTCAGACATTTTAATTTCTGAACTGGAACTGGATGAAGCAGAGAGTCACCTTAAGTATCCTTTCATGAATAAGCTCCAAGATTAAAAAAAAAAAATAGCACGGACAGAAGATACCGTGCTCTGTGCCTTAGTGGTGTATTAGTTACAGGCTGGCTGCTAACTGCGAGGTCAACAGTTTGAAACCACCAGCCACTCTGCGGAAGAAAGAGCTTCGTACTCCCATAGAGACTGCCAGTCTCAGAAACCCACCAGGGCAGTTAGCGCCACCCTGTCCTAGAGGGCGCCGCAAAAAGCAGCCACTTGTTCTCTTTCCTTTAACAGTCTCGGGGCGTCACATCACAAACATGTTTTTAAGAAAAGCCAGCTGAGCCCTGGAGGCACAGTGGTTGTGTGCAAGCCCACAGGGTTGACGGTTCAAATCCAGCAGCAGCTCTCCAGGAGCCAGGCTGGGCTTCCTACTCCCGCCAGGACAGTGATGCGAAAAGAAAAAGAAAAGCCGTCCCAGGAAGCGGGAGCCTTTCTGTGAAAAGCGTGTACTCTGATCCCCTGCCTGAGCTTCTGGGGTTCCAGTTCCGCTGTATGAGTCTTTGTCGGGACCACACCGACTTATAATCAGGAGAGTAAATCTGCTCACATTTATTGAGCAGTTACTGTGTGCCAGGCCGTGTTGTCAGCTCTTCACACGTGTAATGGCATTTGCAACCGAGGCTGAGAGAGGCTGTGCAGTTTCTCCCAGGTTTCTGAAGATAACAAGGAACAGAGCTAGGATTGTGGCCCCAGAGTCCTCCCTGCTCTTCACTGCACCCCCCCTTTCCCATCCCCCCACCCCCCACACCGGAAGTACAACCCACTCTTTTTTATGCTGGGGCACAGGTTCAGGCTAAAGCTGTTGGAATGCAGTTGCGATTTTAGTAGTGTACTTCATGCGAATACCATGCTTTGTCCCAAGTAAACAGGTGCAGAAAATTGTTCTTGACCCCAGGACTGGGTCAGGTTGGCAGGTGCCCACGCCCTCGGAAACTTGGCTTCTGCCACTTAAGGAGGCAACTGGGCAGAAAGGGAACTGGGCCTTCCATCCTAGTGGCCCACCCTGGGTACAGAGGTAAATAAACTTCAGCATAAAAATCTGTGACCGCAAATGGGTTCCCAGTCCCTTTGTGACTACCTGCTCCAATGACACTCCCATGCGTTTGTCTGGGTTTGTTTTGTGCCTCCACCAAGTGCTGCCTGGGGAGTGGGACCGTCCCCAGCAAACACCCGACCCCAAGCAGCCCTTTGCTTCTGGACTTCAGTTCGGCAAAGTCCCCTGGTGGCTTTCACCCTACAGGGTTTGCTTGACTGGAGAGAGGGAACGATTTGGGGTGGGGGTGGGGCAGGGCCAATGACATGAAGCCAGGTCCCTTGGTATTTATCTCAAGTTGAATTATCCTATGCATTTTCTGTTTTGGGGTGGGTACTTTCAGTCTGCCTCTCCACCAATGCTTCCAGTGTTTAGGTCCCGTTCAGCTTGACTCGCAGACCTCTGAGTGTCTGCAGAGTTTCTGAGTGCGGTTGCTGCTAGTCCGCTGGCTTCATTGGCTTACAATCTTTGTAGTCACTCTGGGTCACACAATGACAACGACCCCACACTTGACTGACTTAGCACTCTGCTGTGGCCATCTTGAAATTTTTTATTTTTATTTTTTTTTTCCATCTTGAAATTATAGTAACTTTTGCACAAGAGACTTGGCATTTTCATTTTGTACTGGACTCTGAAGATTTGCCTAGTGGCTCCTTCAGTCTGGTATTAAAGACCTGGAGGTGCAGATGTTTTACCTGCACCACCTAATTGAGTCCTTCCATTTTTCATTGGCTTATAGAAGAAGGGCTGGGGGCTCCATGAAGGCAAGGCTGGGCTGGGATCCTGAGACGCAGGTCTGGTGTGCATCCAGGAAGACCCTCCCAGGGCCGGGGCTCGTGCTCCTGCTGGGGAATCTGCCCGCCTCTGTACCTTGTGCTCTTTGTTTTTATATGTCATTTATTCTTCCTGGGTACCCACACTCTTTCACTGGTTTGCATGTACATCGGTGTCAGGCCTTCTGCTGTTTTGCACACAGCCAAAGACATCTTCATGGCTTCGGTAGTAACTAGACATTGGGAAAGTTGGGTTTGCAGGACACCCTCGTCTATCAGGATCCTTTGTACCTAGGTCTGCTGGGAACGAGTCTGACCTCTGGACTGCTTCTCTCTAAGTTGAGGACTTATGTCCTTGGAACGGTGTCCCTGCGGGCTTCCTCTCTCTTTCAAGGGGGACAGCGTAATATCTGGACCCACCCCAAGACTATTGGTTAGAGCAAGTAAGGACTGGACACAGACTCAGAAACTCCCACACAATCAAGGTGCTGTCAGAGTATTCTTCACAATTATTAAGTGCTTCAGAAGAACAGGAAAGAACATTACAGACTTCTGTCTACCTACCCACCATGAGACGACAGCTGTGAACTTTATGCCATTTTATCTTCAAAATTCTCAGGCTCTTTTGAAAAGCCATGGAATGTTGAGGATGCTGCTGAAACTTCTCACTGTCCCCCAATCTCCCCTTCCTGCTGCTCAGCTAACGGGGGACTGCCTTGGGAGTGGGGGTGGGGGCAGAGATGGATGATTCCCGGGCTCACTTTTGCCTTTGATTGTGTGTACATAAATAGCATATCGTATCCTGTTGTGTGTGTTACAAATTCTGTGGAGACAGTAACATACTACACTTCTCTTTTGGAAACTTGACCCCCCCCCCCCCCCTCATTCCCTGTTTTGAGTTGCATGCTGCTTGCACTGTAGATCGCTGAGTGTGCTCTACTTTTAGCTTGGATATTACCAATTCAGGTTTTACATGTGGAGATCTTACTTTGTATTCTGCGAAAAGCTGATGGAAGAGAGCAGAGATTGACTTTGTGGCTTTGTGTCTCTGTGTGTGTGTGAGAAAGAGAGAGAGAGAGAGAGAGAGAGATCACATGAATCATACAGATTATTTGATGGAATTTTATGATGTGCATCTTTATTATGATTTTATCAATGTATGCTTTCTGGGTTAGAGCAGTTATTTTCTAATCCTATGAATGTAATCATATTAATTAATTACTCAGTGCACTGGCTGTACGCATTCTTGGACTGAGATTATTTTGATAGCCTGTTTATTATGAAAGTAAAAGCTGAGTGAAAGAACTGTGGAAAGCACAGCCCCGCACAATAGAAGAAGAGGCGATGTGCATGGTGCTTAGCCTGCTCCACTGCCGACTGCAAGGCTGGCGGTTGAAGTCTGCCCAGAGGTGCCTCGGGAGACAGGCCTGGACATCTATGTCCATAAGCCATTGAAAGCTCAGTAGAGTTCAGGGCTCCCCTGACACATCTGGAGTTTTCATAGTGTACCTGGTTCAAGAGTTTGGTCATCTGGCTATCGAGAACACACCTTGTGCCGTGGTCCTGACCTCATAGTACAGATAAGGCTTTGTTGCCTCCTTGTGCTCACTCGGGATTTTACCCAGATCTTTTGTACACTATCCTGTTAAAACAATCTACTTAGCCAGTCACCCTTTTGATGAATATTTTAAGTTTGTTGTAGATTGGATGATTATAAATAATCTGGGATGCACATTTCCCATCGGTACGTTTGTATTTTTTAAGACAGCCTACTCCCCAGTGTGAAGAGCAGACGTTCGGTGGTGTGTTAGCGGGCACCTCTCTGGTCTTGAACAAGGGAGGCTTGTTCCCAAAAGGAGCTCCAGGGCTCGAAGAGTTTGGGTCACACATTGACTTCCTAGCCCCAAGGTCAGAGGCAGCTTGAATTCGCCAGCCCCCCTGTGGGAGGAAGATAGCACTTTCTGCTCCTGTCAAGATTTACAGCCCTGGCCACACGCCAGTCGGTTCTGCTCCGCCCCTTGGAGGGTCCCCATGAGTCAGAGTTGACTGGTACTGGTGGATGGCAGTGAGTTTGCTTTTCATTGTGCCTGGTGCAGCTCTAGACAGGAGATCATTTGCACACAGGTTTCTAAACCTTTCGGTTATTCGTGCTTTCAGAGAAAGTTTTAGAAGTAGATTTGCCAAGGTACGCCGGCATTGTAAAGCTCTTGATATTGATTGAGTTAATATTTGTAATGCATGTAGAACAGCACCTGGGCACAATCAATCCCGGCATATTAAATCAAGGTTATGTAATAGTGAGATGGCGATAGTGTTGATAATTAATGTCTGAGAATTTACTCTGTGCCAGATTTCACAGGAAGTGCTTACTCTGCATTTACTGTTTAGTCCTTTCAGCAACCGTCGGCGAGGTAGGGGTTATTATTCCTGTTTTGTGGTAGAAGAAATTCAGCATCATGAGTCAACATCAGCTTGAAGGCGGCTCATAGTCGGTTCAGAAAGACCTGAGGAATTATAGCTGCTGCGGTTTTGAGAAGGCAGGTGACATTTATGTAGTCTTAATCTGTACCCGATTGTGATGGAGAAGGAAAAGAAATGACTTTGCAGCATTGATTTGAGTAGTGTCAGGTGTTCCGTCTGTTATTGGTGTGAGCTGATTGCCATGGATCCAGTT